>BQNB010056425.1:0-28188 GCA_026074375.1 Tanacetum coccineum | reverse complement strand
GGTAAAAGCTTGTAAGATCCAAGAAACAGCTTAAGTAACAAGGAACACAACTTTTGAGAGCTGATAAAATAGTTTTATAAAATAAAATGCTTCAATCTTAAAAACAGAATTTTCATAAACACTTAAATTTCATTCAACTTAAAATATGAGTACAAGGTAAAAAAAGTACAAGGTACTTGTGTTTCTTCACTGAGACATTTGAGAGGTGTGCTAATTGTGTGAGAGAGCTCGAAAATCAATCTAGGCCATCTATCTTGTGTGCTCTCCAAGTTCTATCATCACAGCCCTTCATTCGGTCTTCAAAATCTTGGCCAATGGGAACTCATAGGATTGCCAAAGTGGCATTTGGCCCATGTGATGTGGGGTTGAGTTGGGAGGGTGATGTTTTTGTCTGTGGTTGCAGGGGCCAGAGGTTGAAGACACAAATATGGAATTTTGGCGCCAAGAGTGGTTTTTTGTTTGTATTACTGTTTTGGTGATAACAGGGTTAACGGTTTGTAGAATTGACAAAAATGGCCCCTCGACTTGTATGGCTTGATTGCATAGAAGGTCCTGTGGTGTAAATGGTATAAGGGAGTTGGCAGCTTTAGCCCTTGAGGTTGTATGTTGTTATTGCATAGATGGTCCTTTTGGGACCTGTGGTAAAAATGACTTTAACAGTCTTATGTTAGGCTGTTAAGTGTTTAGGCTTTGTAATTGGGCCATTGAGGTTTTGGATTTTTAAAAGTTTTAAAACTTATAAAACTTATAAGTTTTTATTCATGGTGTCTTAGTGGGCTAACACGGCCCATTAAATGGGTGCAGGTTGGCCCAATAAGATTTCTTAGTTTCCGGCTTCGTCTTTGACTTTTGACTTTGACTTGGTTGACTTTTTGACTTTGACTTCACTTTTCACGCTCTTTTCATTCTCATGCTCGGTTTTGTCGGTTTTGGCTTGATTTTTGTCCTTTAGTGAATATCTGTTACTTGCACAATCATAAATCACAGAACACAAAAATATAATATATTTTTGGTATATTTTGGTCATTTTTGGCACGTTTTTATAGGTAAATTGTATGTGTAATTATGCACATACCACCCGACCCTTCGGTAAAAGTCCTGGGTAGAATTATACGTCTGCCTATTTGAGAACGTTCATGCTCTCCTCTATAAATTGCATCATATACGCCAGACAAATACTCCCTTCTGATATCACTCTGAATAATCCTATAGAAATCCATCTTGTTCTGTTCTATGCAACAATATACACCAACTACATATTACTGAAATAAGCGCCCACCCCTAAGCAGCAAACCATAAGAGTCTGCTTGTTCGTGCAACTGGTACATTGATGACATCAAATAATGTCATTTTTATAACATCATTTATCCCATGTAAATAACCCATTTTGTATAATTATTGCAAGAATTGTTACTTAATCGTTTATATTTGAGATTTGCAGTAATTATGGAGTACTTTGTGAAGATTACAAAAGGCACGCATTCTGGAGCTTAAACAAAGAAATATGAAGAATACTATTCTGACAACCAATACGCCGTATCCATCAAGGAAGATACGACGTATCTGTGCATGCACTTCACAAGAAACCACGAAGAGTGAAAGTCAATAAGCCATATCCGAAGAATTCTATACGCCGTTTATAAAACGATATAAAAATATTTTTAGTTCTTGAAGATATTGAACGTGGTCCTACTCCAAGATACTTTTGTACGCCGTATGTCCTAAACCAAATAGTCGTTTATTGAAAAAATTCCAGACTTATTACAGTATAAATAGAAAAACTAAAAACAAGTTTTTAGTGTGCTTGATCATATTTTCGATACCCTAACCACAAAAGTCGATTTTCAAAAGACAAGAAGAGCAGAAGAGGTCAAGCAAAGCTATTAATTCCATAGGAAACACCTTGTAATCTCCTATACTCTAGTAATCATTTGATTTTTGGTATCATTCGTTTAACTCGGTTAGTTTATCTTGGTTGAATTATTACTCTTGTATTGCTTACAATGATTAAGGGCTAATACCCCTTATGAAGATTTAAATGTTTGGTTTGTTTATATCGAATGCTTAATTTATCGTTGATTGCTTGTTTATGTTTATCAATTCATACTTGTTTACGTGCTTTTGTATGCGACCTATCATTCAACTGGATCTAGTGATACCGACCAAGTTAGCTAGATGTCAGGATGGCTCTCCATATAGTGATTTATATATCTAGAACAATAGGATCACAATTAATGCCCTATCTTTACCATTGGTTTATGTGAACAAGTTGGACTAGCAGGTGACCTAGGATCAACAAATAACGTACTGATTCCTTTGGTAAAGACTTGGACAGTGGACTACTAGAATATAAATTGCCATTAAGCAGTAAGTGGGTAAAGTCTCTATGAGCTAGGGTTTAATAAGATCACCATTATTAATCTCCTAAGATAGATTATAATCAGCAAATAGGATGCTTTATGCGGATGCGTTTAATTGTGACAGAATTCTACGTGTCTAGGTTTTAGGAAGAAGTACCGCCTAAATCTTGGAATGATATGCCGCCTCGAGATAAGCACTCATTGCACTAAATAAACAAACCAACATTTTAATTGGATTAATCATGGTTAATACAGTTTTTTATATTTGGCTAGATTTGTCTATTATTGTGTCTTAAATTGATCTAAGTTACCACAAAACCTGTGCCAGTCTCTAAGGCTGAAACGCCCCTTATCCGTTAGAATTAGGACTAACATAGGTTTAGCATAGGTTTAACATAGAATAGAACTAACATAGTTTAAATTAACCTAGTTTACTTAACCAAAAAATTGATATAATTAAAATTTCGTTTTTGCTCTTAGTGATCGACACCCTACTTTCGAGCGAAACTACATTTGATCAGGTACACTGCCCGTTAAAGTGTTATTTTAGGTAAAGTCGGCAAAATATAAATATAAAACTTGAAAACATAAATAACACCTACACGACGACACGATCAAGTTTTTGGCGCCGTTGTTAGAGAGTGAAATTGTAAATCTTTATTTTTATTTAATATTTTGGTTTTTAACATTAGATTAACTTAACCCTTAGGATTAGTGTAATTTAAATTAATTAGTGTAATTTAGATTAGTGTAAAAATCCTGTAAAATTATGTATATTTGTTTGCTTTAATTGTATGCTTGTTTGTTTAATTATTTTCAATACACTGTTATGGTCGATAACTTCATACGGCGTATTCACTCTAATTGGATACGGCGTATTTAACTTTTTTATCCAATACAACGTATCCATTCAGTAGACTGATACGGCGTATTCAGATCAATTGAATACGGCATATCGATCGTCTGATACAATAGCAGAATAATATTCTTCATATTTGATTTTCGTAGTTGATTTTCTGTGTTTTCTTTTTCCCGAGCCTATCCTACTAATTGTTTATCCCCTGTTTTAGGAAGTGCATGACAAGAAGTTCAACAAAGGAACTATTTACGCCTTTCAAAGATCCAGAATGAGAATTTCGCTCATCTAGAAAACTTTTCAAGACACTAGGTCTTGACGAATCAAGATCGCCTGAATTCAATCCATTTTCTGATCTAGAAGAAAATTCCGAGGAAGAAGTAACAGAGACAATGGAGAAAACCATGGAAGAATACATGAGCAAAACCCGAGCTAACTATGGATCGGGCATTGCTAAGCCTAAAATCGATGACAAAGATCACTTTGAACTAAAAGGCCAATTTCTCAAAGAACTATGCAACAACACCTTCAGCGGTTCGGATCATGAAGATATGAAAGAACATATTAAGAAAGTTCTTGATATTGTCAATTTATTCTATATTCCTAATATAACTCAAGAACAAGTAATGCTTCGAGTCTTCCCTGTGTCCCTAACTGGAGCCGTGAGTCGTTGGCTAAGAAACAAACCATCCGGTTTGATTAAAACTTGGGAAGATCTAAAAGTAAAATTTCTAAGCAAGTATTATCCACCTGCTCGAACTGCAAAGAAAATGAAGGAGATCAATAACTTTCAGCAAGAACCTAATGAAATCCTTTACCAAGCATGGGAGAGATTTAAAGAACTCTTGATGAAGTGTCCTCAACATTATTATATTAATAATGTTTGCTTTGAAAATGCCCTTGCTGACTTAAACGCTAGCGTAAGTGTCATGCACCTCTCAACCTACCTCAATCTAGGTTTAGGTGAATTAACTCACACCATGTTAACACTTGAATTAGCAGACAGAACAGTGAAACACCCAAAGAGAATTGCTAAAAATGTACTAGTAGGGATTGGTAAGTTCATTTTCCCTGTAGACTTCATAATACTAGATATGCCTGAGGATGTCAAAGTGCCCTTGATCCTTGGAAGACCATTTCTGTCTACCGCCCACGCTAAGATTTATGTGTTCAAAAGAAAGATTACTTTGAGGGTATGGGATGAGAAAATTATTTTTAAAAGTGTGAAACCTGCTAGTAGTTTGATTAAGAGGGTCTATGATTGATGTAAATTCAATCCTTTTTATATAAATATAAATATAAATAAATATAAATATATAACAAGGATCAAAATCCACAAAATCAATGAAACCGAGAGTAGTATAGGATGTTCCCGGGTCGTAGTCCCAACGAGGAGTGAATTGGAAAGTCGAGAGTCGGTTTGATATTTGATGTTTGAATGAAAAAGGTATGGGTTTGATTTTCTAAAGCTACGAGAAAATTAAGGCAAACTACACTAAAAACGAGAAAATCACACAAATTATACTAAAAACGGAAACGGGAAGCTAAAACGACACACCAAAAACCTAAAACTTGAAATATTAATCCTAAGGTGAATTTTTTTACTTTTCCTAAAAGTAATTGACTAAAAAGTAAGAATAAAGAAGACTAGAACGAAAACGGAGTTAAATTGAGTTCAAAAACGAGAAAACGAGAACGGGGTTTTAATCCCGTTCTTTAAAAAGTAAAATTTTGCAAAAATGACCCTACGAAAGTTTTTCTATTTTTCCTAGATACTATATGATAAAATAAAATTTTCTAAAAAAGAAAAATATTTTTTTGATTTTTATTTAATTTATTATAATTAAAAAACAGTTTAAAAGAAAATAAATAATAAAAAATATCAAACAATTATAAAAAAATGTGAAAAATACAAAAAAGTGGATTAAGGTGTACTGGTTCTATGAAAAATAAAAGCTAGAAAATTTGGCTTATAAATAAGCCGTAATAAGCTGAAAACAGCTTATGGGCTTAATGGGCTAAAATGCCTTTATAAATTAAATGATGCAACTCACTACCGGATGAGCTATTGTAGCACAGCGGTAGTGAGTGTGTGTTATAAAACGTTGGTGATGGGGTTGAGGTCCCGAGTTCGAGTCTTGCTTACTTG
This sequence comes from Tanacetum coccineum, assembly GCA_026074375.1. Classification (NCBI taxonomy): domain Eukaryota; kingdom Viridiplantae; phylum Streptophyta; class Magnoliopsida; order Asterales; family Asteraceae; genus Tanacetum; species Tanacetum coccineum. Next base: position 22,823 of record BQNB010056425.1, on the reverse strand, counting down.
GGGCCTCCCCTAATCCCAACGTTTTTTATTCCCATTTTTTTACAACTTTTTGAAAAGGCTAAAAATAAGCAACTTTAAAAAAGACAAAAATTTTATAACTAGCAAATAAGCACGAAAATAAGCAAAAGAAAGTGGCAGTTAAGCTTTAAAAACTTAAAACTAAAAAGATGGCTATTGTTTGGCTTTTATTTTAAAGCAAAAAGCAAATGAAATAACTTTAGTATATGGCTAAGACAGACAATAAGCAATATCTATAAGCATTTAAGAACACAAAATTAGAAATCGAAATAGCTAGAATGTACAAAACATAATGCTAAAAAAATATATATAAACACTTAAATTTATACTAAGGAAAATAAGCTAATAGCTTAAAACAAAACCAAATAAGCTAGAACAAGCTTAGACTAACCTAATAAGCAAAGACATTTACAAAATAAGCTAACACCCATAGACAGATAAGCCATAAAAGGCAAATAAGCTATAAGCTCATAATTGGCAGACAAACAGGCCTTAGGGTCACTTTTGGCTTAAAAATAAGCCACTTAGAGGGCTCCTCAGGCTTAAAAGCTTATATGGGCTTAAAGGCAAGCCAAGGGACTATAAGGAACACCAAAAAGAAATCAATTTGGAACTTAAATGAGCACTAAAAAGGTTAAAGGAAAAGGGTGGGTCACAATCAGCATTTGCTGATTTGAAATTTTCAAAGACCAAAGCCCATTTGCAGCCCTAAAATAAGCTAAGGAAATAAGCTTAAAAATAAAAGGCAAGGCAAAACAGATTTAGACTAGCTCAAATTGAGCTTATGCTAAAAAAATGGAAGCTGAAAAACAGTTTTACTAACTGAAAATTAGAAATGAAAAATGGCTTTTGAACTAAAAATTTGACTTGCTAAACTTGACAGATTTTGAACAATAAAAGGCAAAACACAAGACACTTTTAACTAATGCATTTGACTCTTAAAGACAACTCAAAAACAGCTTTTAAAAGATGGTTTTAAAAGCCCTAGCCTCAATAAGTCTTATGGCGTTTGGTCACCAACAGTTTTTTAACCACTTTTTAGGACCGTAACTTAAAGATCTGACTTTCACTTAAACTTTAAAAATAACTGTTAAAGACTACTAAAATAAGCTTGTAAAAGTTGACAAGGGGACCCAAATGGACTTTTAACCAAAACTGACCCAGTTTAACCCACTATCCCAAACACCCCCTTAATTCTTGAAATCAATTTTTTAGACTGTTTTTGAAAGAATTAAGCAGAAGTTTGTTAAAACAGCAGACAAATAAGCACATTTAAGTTAAAATAAGCAAATTTAGAACAAAGATAAGCACTAATTTAATCAAATAAGCAATAAGCAATATGAGCACATAAATGACAGATATGAGCAAAAACTTAAACAAAGAACATTAAAGCATTAACAAAGAACAAATAAGCACAACAAAGCATAAATAAGCAGAAAGAACAGCAAAATAAGCAGTAATAAGCAGTTGCTACAGTAAATAAGCAAAAATGTAAATAAGGACTTACAATACCCTTTGCTCAAAACAAGGGTGATAAAAAGGTTCTACAAGCTCTAGCTTGTCAAAGACAAGCTAGTAGGGTCCTATAAGCTCTTCCTTTATTAGCTTATCATCCAAACAATAGCTAAGGTAATTTGAGGGGTGATTTTTTTTTTGAATTTTCTTAACACTTTTTATGCTTAAGTCATTTTTAGTTAAAACAGGTTACAAAGTAGCTTAAATGAGAGCTTATATTAGCTTATGAAACATAAGTTGACACTTGAAAATGATAAGAACTTAAAACAGATTTTAGAGCTAAATACTTAAATTTTCATTAATTTATAAAAAGTTACAATAAAGATTACACTACTTAAGCAAAAACTACATAAAAACTAACTGCCAAAATGGCTACAAGAGGACTATATTTATACTACTCGTAGGAAGATTCTAGGAGGTGTATCCCTTGTGCTTCTTTGCCGAGGAGGCTTTAGCTTGTGCTTGTTGTGTGAGGGAAAAGCCCATTTGATCATAGCTGTCCATTTTGAGTAGTCCCCAAGCAAATTGATCTTGACCATCCATCATTTATCTTCATTCTTAAACGAATAGGGGGCTTAGGGATTGCCAGCTGGGTTGAGGTGGGATAAGGTTTTGGAGTGGAGTGGGTAGGAAGGTGACATTTTTGGATCGGGGTGAACGTGTAGGAGGAGGGGGGGATCAGGGGAATAGGGATACATAAATAGTGGGTCAGTGTTTTGGCAGGAAAAATGGTTGTGTGTATAACAGGGTGAAAGTTTTAGGAAAATGGCACAAATGGTCCCTCAATTATATATATATGTTGTTGCAAGAAAGGTCCTTGTGGTGTTATAACTTTGGGAGTTAGCCAAGTTTAGCCCCCAAGGGTTATAAGGGCTATTACATGCATGGTCCTTTTGCTATACAACTTCAGGGTTTTGGCAGAAATGGCCCCCTAATGTTATATATGGCATGATTACAACTTCAGTCCTTGTAGTTTTTATCCTTGTTATACAACTTTGGGATTTGGCAAATTTGGTCCCTAAAGTTGTATTTTCTTTGACTTCATGACTTCTTGGCTTTGACTTTGTCGGGGTGGACTTTGACTTTTGTTGACTGTGGCTTCGATTTGACTTTGTCTTTTACATTCCGTGCTCGGTTTTGTCTGTTTTTGCTTGATTTTTCGTCCTTTTGTCGGATATCCCATTCCTGCACAAAATAAGTGAAAACATACAAATAAAATGTATTTTTGGTATGTTTTTGGTCATTTAAGTCCGATTTTAATGGTGAAAGGTATGTGTAATTAAACGCATACCAAAATCCCCCATACTAAGACATTGTCGTGTCCTCACGCAATGCTATGAAGTAAGCACTTAGAAACTAAGAATCTTGATCCCCCTCGACTAATAACCTCGAAAAGTAGCTAAGTGTTTGTCGACGGTCACACTCACTACTAACAATCCACAGCAAAGAGACGGTCACGCTCACTACTAACAATCCACCAATGCCTTGAGACGTTCACGCTCAAGCACAACAAACAAGGGAACGGAACGTGTCTCACGATCCACAACAATAGTAAGTAGCACATAACATACAATAGTCACGTATAGCCCATGCCTCATTTAAAACACATTATCACAGTAACTAAAACATTTAAACTCATAGCATCATTTTCACCCTAAGAAAACATAAGAAAAAGGGGCTATGAAACTCACCTGATGCTTAAGCAATTTCCAAACTCCTTGCACAAAACTATAAAATCAAACAAACGCATGTTACACGCGACTAAGCCAAAATGCTTATGCCCATGTAACAATCATATGATGGATGTCTAAGGTGTTTAATTACCCTCATGGGTCACCCCGACACCATGCCCAACATTTACCAATTCGTTTACACACTTTTTCAATGTTCAACAATTTACCCGAAAATGCAGAATTTTAGTGTCACTATACCATTTTCTAAACCACACCTACTGACCTTTATAAATTTTACCAAAAATCACGCATTCAATATTATGAGTTTACTATCTCCATGATTTTTCCACTAATTTATATCCCCTCTTAAGTGCCCCAAATAAAATCAAACTTTTAACTACTCAGTTTCGGATCTGTACGAACACTAAAAAGTTTGGACCTAAAAACCATACTTAGACTCCAAATCAGAAGCTCTCCTTTGAGGGATTTTTAATAGACACATAGAACTAAACTCCTGTAGGTTGGCTAATCCTAATTCGAATTTTAAGTGGGGGTTTTACACCTCGTAATCTGACCTAAATCTGACCCGAATTTACTGCTTTGACAACGTTTCTTGTAACCAACATTTGAATGACTTCCCGACCTTAAAAACTTTCGAGGCCGGATGTTCTGGAAACTAGACTCTCTGAGCTACATCATAGACACCGGAAACTTGACAAAAGCTATTACCATCATCGAGATAACAGCCGAACAACACATCCCTAAATTCTGCCCTAATCTAAATCAAGTTCTAACGCGATCTAAACCCTAACAAATACACCCATATGATCCTAATTAAACCCTAATCATTGTAATATGATTAAACATCATTAATTTACAGATTTAATGAAACCCTAATTATCCATCTTAATAATTGTTACATGGATTAATGATTAGAACTAAACAAGGAAGATGATTTGTACCTTAACTCTTGATTCTTGAACACAAAAATCCCTAACTTGAAAAATAATTTTTCTCTTCTCTCTTGCTCTTGAATTCAATCGGTTAAAAAAATATGGGGTTATGAGTTTGTATTTATAGTGTAGGGAAAAAGGATCTAGATAATTACCAAATTAGAATCCTAATTATACTAAAATTAGTTTTTCCCTTAATTAGAGTCCTACTATGATTGGGCTTTATTCCTTTTTTTCTTTTTTCTTTTTTTTTCTAAAATTCGTATTTACTATTCATGTTTAAAAAAAAATTATTTTATTAGTTAATTAATTACCTTTAATACCTTAAGTTTTTATAAAAACCTAAGCTAATTTGGTAAACCATTTTGCTTATAAACTACTTTCTAAAAATAACTTTTCATTTCCAAATTCACTTTCTATATATGGAAAGTTTACTACCAACTTCCATATTTCAACCACATTATTCCTTTCCCATATCACACACTTCCTATAAACGCTTAATCCTTAAAACCAAGTATTGACGTAGCAATGCATGCACACGTCTTTCATATCCATTATCACCACACGTGAACGAATGGAATACTTAACACCAAACTCAAACATACTCAAAATGAGATGCCCATACACCTCAAAATGATATCAAGCACATAATTAACTCACTTAGCCCACATAAATTCACATAGCACAACACTTACACACATAAAAATGAACTCTTAGCCATTTCTAAAGGTTTAAACTAACCTGCTCAAATCACGGTTGTCACATTATCCCCTCCTTAAGGAAATCTCGTCCCGAGATTTAACTAGCCGATTCAACAGCACGATCAACAAATAACTGAGGATACTTAGACTTCATATGGTCTTCGCGCTCCCAAGTGAACTCGGGACCACGCTTTGAATTTCAATGAACTTTCACAAGCAAAATCCTACTACGCTTTAAACTCTTAACTTCACGGTCCATTATCTCTACAGGTTCCTCAACAAAACGAAGAGTTTTGTCAACCTTAATCTCGTCCAATGGCACATGCAAACTAGCATCCGCCAAACACTTCTTTAGGTTTGACACATGAAACGTGTCATGTACTCCACTCAATTCCTCAGGCAATCTCAACCGATAAGCTACAGGACCGATTCTTTCAAGAATCTCAAATGGCCCTACATACCTCGGTGCTAACTTACCCTTTTTCCCAAAGCGAATTACACCTTTCGACTAACGCTTAAACAAGGGTTTTTCACTTCTTTATCACATCTCAGTATTCATCATAAGGTCCTCTTTTAGAACCTTGTATGCTTTCATTTAATAAAGTTTTCATGCATATGTTTATGTTGACGTATATTGTGTAGCTTAAATCACCATTAAGTTTAATCATGAAAATAAAGTTGTCACTTGAAAATGATCACTTGGATATGTCTTTTATATATGTTGTGTTAATACTTACATCTCATGTGTGTTATAAATATAGGATGTGAAAATGTGTTCGTATCATTATTGTTTGGTGTGTTAAACATGGATTATGGATTAATTAGGGTTTTTCATAATCTTCATATATGGTTTCTAACTTAAAGAATACCTAAGACGTGTTAATGTTGTGTTATGGACTTTTAATCATGCTAATAGAACTCATTGTGTAATATAGTCATATGGAAAGAATATGACTTGTACACACTTGGGGGGGTTTATTGTATAAAACAGGATTTATTGAGAAAACTAGTAAATTAAGGTCTACTTCAAGTAATGTTTTGTTTTAGTAAAGTTAGATTAATGGTATTTGTTGATTTGAAGTAACTTGGAACATGAGGAGAATATGCAATTGACAGTTAATTATATGTTGATTTATAATATATATGATATTGCTCAGCTTTTTGTGATTAAAGTACAAATGTAGTAATGGTATCATTATGTAAAGTGAAGGTTACAAATTGGAATTGTTTTCCTGCCGTCAAACAAGATCAGAGCTAGTAGTTTGCTTGTCCAAATTCGCTTATTTTTGCATACTTTTTTACTATTTTTATTAAAATAATACATTTCACGACGATTTGTCCGATAAAATGTAGAGAAGTAACTTGTTTTAACGGATTAATAGTGAGAAATAAGTTAACGTTTTAAAAATCAAGTTTTACGTTTATGTAAACGAAAGTCGTAAATTGAATTTTTATAAAAACATTTTTTATAAAAATTTCATACAGCATGGGTTAGTATTTTATAAATAATAATATTTTTATTGGATTCCTCAAAAATAATAAGAATCGATAATTTTTCAAGTTATACGAATGAGTTATGAACTTTCGCGTGTTTACGACAATTAATACTTTTATAAAATATTTTTTATTTGTATAAAGTTAACTATTCAGACTCAGATAGCTATATTTTTGTAAACCCTATAAATTATAGTGACTTTCAAATAAGAGTGAACGTCCTCGAAAGAATCGTTTTAAAATCGGTGCTATAACGAATAAAATACGATCATTACGGGTTTTACGTACGGCGGATTACTGATTTTTATACAAGTCACGGTCTGTTGTGACAGTAAAAGTTACTGTTCACAGTAGGTCCCGAAAATGCGCAAAAATGTTCAATTTATGATACACTCTCGCTTGATACGAAAAGATTGAGGACATGTAACGCGAGAAGAATCGGTAGTTAAAACGTGGGAAAGTTTACGCCTGTTTCTAGTTTTACTTTAAAACGGCTACATTATAAACGTTTTAACTTGTAATTAACACAATTTTTCAAAACTCATTTAGATGGTGATTGAAGTGAGCTATATAGAATATATGTGGTTTTCAATTAGTGACGTCCCATTTTTACTAGGGGGAGTTTCATTATGGGCCTCTTCGGATGGCGTTTCGACGAGTTGTTTGGTTTTACGATGCTTATACGTGTTCCTAATCCTCCGATCGTCATGTCATGACCTCTTTTAATTTTGATTAGCCGTTCGATAAGTTGCGATTGGTAACAACTATAAGATTAGATTTAAGTTACTTGGTACTGCTATCGACCTATGATATTTAGGTTGCTATTCGTATCTTGTTATCGTGACCGTGTTTATACTGCGGTATTCTTTGGTATTATCTGAACTCAAGTGTGGTTCATTAGCTCCCTCCACATTTTATGATTTCCACATGATTTTACCAATTGATGGGTGTGTGGGGTTTTTTGTTAGGGGTGAAAATCATGTTTGTATTTTTTATGAATTGGACCGCATCAGTATGATTACATTGTTGCCTATGTAGCGATAACCGCAAGTTACATGTTGCCTAAGTAGCGATAACCCAAGTTAAGCCCATTATCATGAACTGTCAATTGCATAGATGTAGTTGGGAATTACACTATGTGAGCGCGAATGTTATTTAATAGATCTATTCGGGAAACGACCTCCCCGTTCGGGTGATTAGCTATCACCGTGAACGAACGTTATAGCATGTCGAATTTTGGATGTTTAGGGTTAGACATCCGGATGGGCGTAAATTGCAATATATAGTTTAATTGCAAGAAAGATTGTCGAGCTTCAGTGTCATGAGCTTAGTGTAAATGTAATCTAGTTTTTGTGAGATCTGCATGTGTTGCATTATCACTAAAAAGACTTGCGGTCCTGCACATTATGATTTTATCAAACCTATGAATTCACCAACAATTTTGTTGACGTTTTTAAGCAATGTTTTCAGGAGATCAATAGGCATGGGATGCCAAGGATGCATTGGGTTATATTTTGGATTGCACGCTTAAAGATTTAGGTGCATCATATTTGGGGAAATGTATTGTCAACTTTTGTAATATTCGGCAATGAACAAGTAAAGCTATATGCTTTTGTATTAAATCTTTCAATTAAATCCAATGTATCATTTTAAACGACTTTTTGTGTCGTTCTTATATATCTTGTGCTATTGATCTTGAAGTAACACGCCCCGGACCCTTATTCCGCTGCGACCCAATTTGGGGGTGTTACAGATTGGTATCAAGAGCCAAGGTTATAGAGAACCAGGTCAAATGTTTTTGCTGGACTATAACCATTTTCAAACAACGAATTTATACAACGGGGTTGTATACGGGACATACATATGTGCATACATTCATGCATACACTACTTGCTGCATTAGTTGGTTGGGTTGATTGCATTAGTGGGACTAGATGCATTCATAATTGATATACGTGTTTATATTATAGTACGTATATTACTATGAGGGTATATTTGTATATATACAAAGATGATTTTGCATCCTTTCGCACAACTCTACATTATTTATATAAGGTCTATTTATATAAATAGGAATAATTCTTTAAAGCAAGGGTATACGATAAGCACGAGGTCCCTAAGCGCAACCTAAACATATAAGCTATCGAATATGAATACCTACCATCATTCATTTATCCAAAAGTGTCAACTCATCATTTACCATACCCAGCTAAATATAATATATATATATAAGTAAAAGTTCTGCTCGTTGCAAGCAGTTATGTTTTCATTATCGACGGTTTACCTACACATTTGTTATATTAATTCCAAGCCATAGAGATTCCAGTAAGCTTCTGATGAGGAGCTAGAGGGACCAATAAAGGATCAGCCTCTGTCTGCTGATGCCTCACCTACAGCCCTATCACCAGGCTACATTGCTAACTTCAATCTAAAGGAGGATAAAGAGGACCCTGAGGAGGATCCTGCGGACTATCCTGCCAATGAAGGAGACAAAAAAGATGAATGAGACATCTGATGATGAAACAACCGATGAAGATGATGTAAATAACGAAAGGAGGACGATGAGGAGGAGACACCTACTTCGCCCACCCTTCTGCTGTACCTACAGATGATCCTTTCCCCTCAAGCTGGGAATACAGAGGCATTTGAGACTGATGAGTCTACTTCTACATCATCCACCTCTCTACACCATATCATCTTGTCTTTTGAGACCAAATCCCGTATAGTATGGATGTCTATTTAACACCATACTCCACGATCACCATCTACTAAGGCAGGCATTACTGAGGTTGCTGCTGCACTACCTTCATCATCACCACCACCAGAGAATGTTGAGTCACTTAAAGATAACATAAGAGTCTAGCATCTAGAATCTTGAGAGCACCCTGGCAATGGACAAATAGATTGTCAAGTAGCTTATTTGAATTCACTAAAACTAGAGATAATACTCGGTTGGTAGTGTTAATAAAAACTTATACTACTTTTACTTCATGTATAACATGTATTAATATTAACTTACGTGTTGGTTATGATCATGCGACTGTAAGCGAGGGGGATTTATTTTATGTCAAGGTTGCTGTTTATCTTATATCTAGCATAACGTGTCTCACCTACCTACTTTGTTGGGATCACGAAGTGTTATGATTTTCCCTTGAATAAAACTTCATATACATTTTGGGGCTCCCTGTGATTTTAAGAAATGATTACAACTTAATCAAGGGAATAGTGTTGAAGTAAAAATGACCGAGTTGTAAGCCCAGCGAATAGCAAATACTATCGAGGCTAATTGCTAATAAAAGTGGGGAATCAAGGGCACTACAGGAATGATTGCCCAGAGCGAAAGAACCAAAACCATGAAAACCAACTATAGGTCTGGACAGCTGGACGGTGGCATGCCTAAGAGAAGTGGAAACCGATCAAGACCCTAACGACATTAAAGATGAGATAAAAGCTTAAAAGAGAAAGTTGTCTCACTTTGCCTAATAAATCCTAAGTTGAAACTATCTTAGACTTTATCTCCTTAGGAGTTCTCGTTGTATTTCCCTTAAATTTCAGTTGTACGAATGATTTCAAATATATATCCATTATCGTATTAGAGAATTCGTTAATATAATAGTCTCTTTATATTACTCTTACAAACACTCCCAACGAATAACATGAAATTATAATGCCTATTATGACGAAAATGAGCAATGCATGTCAAGTTCCCGGGGTGTTCCTCAATTATACATGGCCTGATCAACTATGTATAATTCAGGAAGGTACCATGCCGTGCTGAGAGTAGTCACTCTAAAAACCTCTTAAGGAAACAATTTTCTACTTATATCATGTTTTGTGTGCGTATTCATAGAATGTGTTTGCTTTTAGAAATCGAATTAGTAACCATATCAACTAAGCAAACCTTCACTCCGTCTTACTATAAAGTTGGCATCATCTTATACCAAATCCTAAGCCAAGAAGCCAAGACACATTACTAGTCGCCCTAAGACAATTTCGCTATCGAATTTGCTCGCCATTAGAGGATTTACTAAATCAACCATTCGAAATCAACATTATCCTGTAAACCTTGGTAGTTTCGATGCTATAATCAGTATAGATTGGTTGGCGAAATACCAAGCGATCATTGTGTGTGCCGAGAAGATTGTTCGCATCCCCTGGGGAAATGAAACCTTAATCATACATGGTGACGGAAGTAACCCGGGAAATGTGACACGATTAAACATCATTTCATGCACTAAAATGCAGAAGTACATGTAAAAAGGATTTCCTATCTTTTTGGACCTGACCACTGCAAAGAGTTAAAGACAAGTCGAAGAGAAGCCGACTAATGCGTACCACATAGTTTCGAGACTTTCGAAAGTTATTTCCTGAAGGATTGCCTGGTCCTTCCACCGACCGACAAGTGGAGTGTCAATTGATTTGTTACCTGGTGCTAGCACCTGTAGCACGGCACCTTATCGCTTGGCGCCTTCCGAGATGAAAGAGTTATCCCTGAGCAACTGAAATAATTGTCAATAAAGTCTTTTTAGAATTACCCCGTTTCCTCACCCTGGGGAGCTCCGGTCTTGTTCATCAAGGAGAAAGATGGATCATTCCCGGATGGCATTGACTACCGGGAAATTAAACAAACTGCAAGTGAAGAACCGTTATCCACTCCCCCGAATCGATGATTAATTTGATCAGCATTCAAGGGGTCGAGTTCTTTACTCAAAAATCGACCTAAGGTCAGTCATCACCCATTGAGGTTAGAGAAGAAAGACATTCCCGAAGACGGCCTTCAGAACTCGTTTTGGCCATTACGAATTTCAAGTTATGCCATTTGGTTGACAAACCGCACCTGCTGTGTTATGGACCTCATGAACCGAGTTGTCAAACCGGTCGGGGGGGGGGGGGGGGGGGGGGGGGGGGGGGGGAGGGGGGGCGGGGGGGAAGTAGTGGGGGGGAGGGGGCGGGGAATTTGTCTTTATTGACATAACTCTAATATACTCGAAGACAAGCAAGAACATGAAAAACACCTTAAGCAAATCTTAGAATTGCTTAAGAAGGAAGAGTTGTATGCCAAGTTTTCCAAATGTGAATTTTGGATTTCTAAAGTACAGTTCCTCGGTCATGTGATCGATAGTGAAGGAATTCATGTGGATCCAGCAAAGATTGAAGCCATTAAGGATTGGACATCTCCTAAGTCACCAACGGAGATTCGTCAATTTTTAGGTCTGCAGTATTATCGAAGAATTCATTAAGGGTTTTCTCAAAGATCGCCAAACCAATGACTAAAGCTTACTCAAAAAAGTCAAGTTGTTTGGGCGATAAGGCAAAAGAAGCAGCTTTTCAACTGTTGAAGCAGAAAATGAGTGCAACCCATCCTTGCATTACCTGAAGGAAGCGAATATTACATCGCATACTGCGACGCTCAAGAAGGGTTGGGCGTTGTGTATGATGCAAATAGAAAAGGAGAATTCTTATGCATCACACAGTTAGAAATTCATGAGAAGAACTTATACGACTCCATGAATTTAGAACTTGGTGCAGGGTTTCGCTCACAAGATCTGGAGAACGTTATGTAATAAACTAAGAGTACGGTGTTCCCGATCACAAAGTTTTCCAACACATTTAAGATCAAAAATAGAAAACATGAACCAACGCCGATGGTTAAAGTTGCAAAGTGATTACGATTGCGATATTCGTTATCACCCGGGAAAGCAAATGTACTTTGTTGAAAAGCTTTGTAAGGAAAGAACGAGAACCACCATTAAGAGTTCGAGCCTTAGTCATGACTATTAGCTTGGATCTTCCCAAACAGATCCTGAATGCTCAGACTGAAGCGCGAAAACTCTATTCATCCGAATCCCACAAATCAAAAAAAAAACTCTATTCATCCGAATCCCACAAATCAAAATACTCTATTCATCCGGGTTTTGACAAAATGTACCAAGATATGAAGAAGCTATATGGGTGGCCCAACATGAAAGCCGACATAGCCACTTATGTTAGCAAGTGTTTGACCTGTGCTAAGGTCAAGGCTGAACATCAAAGGCCATCAGGATTGTTAGTACAACCTAAAATACCTGAATGGAAGTAGGACAACATCACCATGGATTTTGTTACAAAGCTTCCTAAGACGTCTCAAGGATATGACACAAATTGGGTGATCGTTGACCGACTCACTAAATCTGCGATCTTCACACTAATGAGAGAGACTGATCCTTTGGATAAACTGGCAAGAATGTACCTGAAGGATAGTGCATTATGCTTGGAGCTTAACCTTTGATAGGGAATCCACAATAGGAGGTTGTCAATTTCTTGGCAAGAGATTGATTTCATTGCAATGTAATAAGCAGACTATAGTTGCAAATTCTACTACTGAAGCAGAGTGTGTTGCTGCTGCTAATTGCTGTGGACAGGTGCTATAGTTCAAAAATCCAAAGCTTGAATTATGGATTCAACTTCATAGAAAACACAGATTTCATTGATAATGAAAGCACCATTTGTATTGTGAAGAATCCAGTGTTTCACTCTAAAACCAAGCACATATAGATTAGGCACCATTTTATTAGAGATTCTTTTGAGAAGAATTTGATTCAAGTGATAAAGATTCACATAGATCTTAATGTTACAGATCTTCTCACAAAGGCTTTTGATGTTAGCAAGTTTAATTTTCTAATTGCTAGCATTGGATTACTTAATCTCTGAAGTATTGTTTGAGGGGAGGTTAATATGTTTAGATAACAGTTTTTCTTTTATTCATAGGTTATGCATAAATATGGATCCTCATGAATTCTCACATGTCTATCTAGTATTTTCTAGTGTGCTTGTGATGAATAGAGGCATGTTGTTGTATAATTATTAAGCTAAAGTCAGTACTACTGGGATATCATTAGAGTTACAACTGCTGAGCAAATTCTTAACCCTTGAAGCATTATTTGAGGGGAGGTCAATTGAGAATGAATGAAAGTGATTAAAACATCAAGTAGATATGATTGAAGGGTCAAGAAATACAATGATCTCAACATACGATCCACATTTACATCGACTTACAATAAAGAAACCAATCATGGTTCCATCGTCATATCAACCCAAAAAGACCCACAAACCTAGGACAGCCATAAGGACCACTGAGATATCTCAGTCTAGTAGACCTATTAACCTTGTTATAGATGAGACTGTCTATAAGGAGTGGGAAGACAGAATGGGAACGGCTGCCACTACTGCTTCTAGCTTAGATGTTGGACAGTGATAACATAAATAGGACCCAATCCATGGCAACACTTAATGAGTCTTATCCTCAGGGAACTAATTCAGGTAGTGGTCCCAGGTGCCAAGATACCATATTGGGGGTGTAGATGCTCAAACTAGGTTTGAGACTACATTTAAAAAGTCCAATGATCCACCTCTCTCAAGAGGTTACACACTTGGAAGTGGGGATGATAGTATGAAACTATTGGAATTGGTGGAACTTTGTACGAAATTGTCAGATTTGGTGAGAAAAAAGAAAAGAGAGATGTTGTGAGTTAAAAAACAAAAAGAGAGATGTGTGAATAAAAACATAAATGAGTGATTTTGTAAGTAAAAAGAATTGAGAGATATAGTGAGCATAAAAACAGAAAGAGAGCTTGTGAGAATCTAAATTTAAAGATGGAAAAAATGCTTGTTGTAACAGAATTGGTGTTTATACTGCTAGGCTATACTTAATATGTCCAGTATTAAGTTTAGTACTGCCAGACATATCTTAATTATGTTGGGTAAAGTTAATACAGGCTAGGCTTAAAGTTAATATATTAGGCTAAAATTAGTACTGTTGATGAAAGTTAGTAATGTTTGAGTATAACAGAATTTTCTTAATAACTTAATAGCCGTTGGTTATTTTCGCTAACAACTTCGCTTTTTAGGGGTCTATAATTTGGAAAATCTTGATATTTCTTTTCTTATAAGTTTTTCTTTGAGAAAGATTTAATTTTATTAAGTCAGTCAAATCAAAAACACTAAGTGCTATCTACATAATCTTAATTAGCTTTTTCCAAGTCATTACACTCGCATAATCGATCTTATCCCACGAACCCTTAATTAAGCTTTCCTCTTAATCCAAATGCGCGAATTTAGAATTTTGTGATAATCACAACCTTGGTCGATTTTCTTGAAATAATTGTAGAGGAAATGAGGTTTTCAATATGATAGTAGATTTCCTCAACACAGTCACATAAAGTTTTCCTCTTAATGAGAAAATTCCTACTATCTATACTTCATCATTCAACAGTTTGGGCAAATGCTTCTACAGAACACTTGAAGATGGAGATGTGGAAATACTGCAACATATATGGCCCCAACTCAAGACTATTACTGAAGCATCTCTTAGAAGATATCTCAAGTTAGAAGATGTTGATGGTATTAGTTCACTACCTAATACTGAAATATTTGAGCAACTTGCTCTTATAGGGTATGTTTCTGCTTTTGAAAAGTTGACCTTCCAAAAGGGTTACTTTTCCCCTTAATGAAGATTCTTAATACATACTATTCTTCATTGCTTAAGCCCTAAGAAGACTGCTTAGGAGCAGTTTAGTAGCAACATAGCAATTGCTATCATTTCCTGGCCACAAACAGGACTTTTAACTTTTCTAAAATGATTTTTAAGGGCATGGTAAAAAATTTGGACAGTGTGTCTAAATTCTTGATGTATCCTAGATTCATTCAAATCCTTTTGAACAAACATCAGAGATTGCTTCTACCTCACAAAAGAACTTATGTTTCTCCTACCCTTACACAAAAACTATTCAGCAACATGAGAAGGGTTTCCAAGGGTTATACCCTGGGTGTGGGACATTCCATTATTTCAACGATGCTTGTTCAAGTACAATTCAGCAGGGTTGAATAGGATCAACTGTTCTAGTTGGTAGGTCCCATCACACACCAATCACTACCTCATTCATACCTCACAACCACCACTTTCATCACCCTCCAGGGTACCTACACCACCCTATGATTTACCTCTCCCAAGAGTCACACACCTGAAAGTGATGAGGGTAGAATGCAACAAACCGAATTAATGGATTTGGTTATCAAGTTATCAGACAAAGTTCTAGCATTGGAGGACTGATTACAACACAAAACAAAGCATGGTCATAGTACTGTGGTATTAAAGATTATCACTGAAGGTGAAAAAGATTGGAGAAAATAGTAAGTAGGCACAAAAGCTAGAAGAAGAGCAAATGATTGTTGTGTCCGATGATGAAAAGTTTTAGAGGATTCTTCCAAACAGGGGAGGATGATAGATGACATTGACCAAGATGCGGAATTACTCTGGTTACTCCTACAAAGACTAGTACTCAAGAAGATCATCTTGAAGTTTAGTTTGAGTTTGATTGCTGCTTAAGGTACTTAAAGAATGGAGCTAGAGTTAACACTCTATAGAGAAGAAGAAGAACAGTTATACTAGTAGTGGGTGAAGTTAGTTACTGCCAGTAGGATTAGATTAGTATGCTTGATGAAACCAGTTAGTACTACAGGTGACATCAATGCCAGTTAGTACTGCTAGTTTGGTTCAAGAAATTACTTCTTCATCAAGAGCATAAAAAGATAAGGGTAAAGCAGTTATAACAGAATCCGAGCCTGAGCAAACAGCTTCAAGGTTGAAAGAAAGACAAGAAAAAGCTGGATAATGACAGCTGCTAAAATTACAAGGACAGCTGATCAAAAAAGATAGCTCAGGGGATTGTCCAGGCATGCTGAAATAGCTCTAATGGCATACAAAGAAGAAATTGATGCTGAGAAAGACATTGATGCTAAGTTCTTCAAGCAGCTCAGGGTTTTACAGAGACTTAATGGGAGAATATTAGGAGCAAGTGTTGTGCTGATGAAGAGCTTAAACTCAAAAATACAAGCAAGAAGAATAGGGAAAAGTATAGTGAAGTTGATCAAACAAAGATGCTTGTAGATCTGATTAATTCAAAAGAAAGAGGTTCTTTGCTCAACAAAGAGCTGAAGCTAAGAGGAACAAGCCAATGACTCAAGCTCAACAAAGAACTTACATGTCAAACTACATCAAGAACCAAGAAGGAGGTTACTCAATTAAGCAGTTGAAGTCTCTTTCATTTGAGGAGGTTAAAGAGATCTGTGAAACTACTATGAAGCGGTCATCTTTATGCCTATGGATTACTGAGTTAGGAAGTTCAGAGATAAAAGAGCAGGTCAAGAGTTTTAGAAGAACCTTCTAAAAGACAAAGTTTGGAGAAGCTTTAGGGTTCAGTGCAAGAACAATTGCAGAAAAAGAAAAAGATTAGTATCAGAGAAGGAACTTATAGCAAATATTAGGTGATAGTTCCTATTAGAAGATGTTTTTATTGAAGTTATACAGGGTCAAATATCCAATCATAGACTGAGATTTTTACTAAAGAATTAAGAAGTTACTGGAGAATTATCAGAGTCGGAAAGAATATAGAAGTCTATTAGATTTTTGTAGATATGCTGAAGAGATTTGATAGAGATAACCTGGAGAAGCTTTGGGATTTAGTTAAGAAGAGGTTCAGATCAACAGAGCCTACAGTTGATAAAGAGAAGGTATTATAGGATGAACTAAAGAGGTTAATTGAACCAGATGATGATGATACACTATGGAAGCTTCAGAGATATATGCATGATCCATTAAAATGGAGATTTTATGATACATGTGATGTTCACCGTGTATCTATATAAAGAGGACATGACATCTTCATGCTAGTTGAAAAAGATTATCCACTGACAAGAGCACTTATGACTGTAATGTTGGCTAACAAACTTTAAGTAGATGAATCTTCAAAGATGGCCAATGAGCTTTTAAAGAAAATCTTCATTCTAGCAAAAAATCCAAGACAATAATATGTTTGAAAGAATCCTCTTAGAAGATAAGGTTTTTAATTCAAGAAACTTGATGATTTGAAGGTAAATCAGAAGTTTAGGGGGAGGATTGTTAGGAATTAAACTCATTAGACTTAGTATTGCCAAGTCCAAAGGGTAGTACTGCTTAAGTTATATTTGGCTGATGTTTGAAACCATGTTAGTACTGTAGGTATAAGTTAGTACTGCTTGTACTAACTTAACACTGCTGAAGGGATTTAATGCTGAAAAAAGATGAAAGACTACATGGAAGACAAAGAGTTGTAAAGAGAGTAAGACGTGTTAACAATATATGTATTAGTTTTCTTGGGTATATTTCTATATATTTAGGAAAGTTATGCATATAAGCTTAATGTTTTAGAAGATTCGTAGTTATTTGTAAAGGACTCCTTGGTGTATAAAAGGAGATCCTAGGTTATGGCATTAGTAACACACAACATAATAGCTTCAAGGTTGTAAACCCTAACACTATCAAAGAGTGTTCGTATTAATATATTGAAGCTTATTTTTTTGGTTATATTTTCTGTTTGTCAAAATACATTGTTGTTATTCTGCTTAGTGGTATAAACTAGATTCCACTATAGTTTATTTCAATATACACAAAGTTCATTCTTATTAACCTTTGGTTTTATCTAAGGGATACTAAACCCTTACGTAAAACTAAGGAGTTAATGATCCTATTATTTGGGATCAACAGATCTCTTAAACAAACTCTTTCTGAACATTTAAAGAAAATGAATCTTTAATGCAAACAATTACTCTTCTCAAAAATGATTTTAAGAAAGAAGAATATAGAAATATTGATAGAGAAATTTTTTTAGAAAAGAAAATCAAACAGCTAGATAATATTTTTTATAAAAGAGATTAATCAGCACAAATTGTTCATATGTTGACAAAACCACGGTTTTTCTATGATCATACCACTAAACAAGCTCTAGGTTTTCAAAATCCTTTCTATCTGAAGAAAGCTCAGCAGTTGAAACCAAAGCTTTATGATGGTAATGTCATTAAGAATACTCATGCTATTATGATTACTGACTCCGAAGAAACCCTTATGCTTGCTGAAGAGAGTCATTCAAAAATGTTGTTAAAACAACAGGATCCAATGGTTTTAGAAAAGAAAGTTAATACCACACCAGTTGATTATGTTGTTCTCAATCAACTTTCTTAAGATTTTCAAAAACGTTTTGTTCCACAAACTGAATTATCTGCTGAACATGTCTTTTGGTCTCAGAATTCTATGAATTCTTCAGATCCTAGTCCTTCTTGTAGACCCACCAAAGTTGAGGTACCGAAAGAACTCCTAATGTCGCAGCAGTAATTTCAGTTTGAGGAACTTTAAACACCATCTTGCTCGTTTTGACGTGGTTGTCAAAAGAAAGAACCACGACAACATCTATCACTAAGGGGCTCGTTGGCCTAAAATTTGCCACTTCGCGCGAACCAACCCTTCTTTTTTATTATTCAATAAGTAAATATAAATATAAATACACAAAAAGGATCAGAATCCGCGAGATCAAGAAAACCGGAAGCAGTATAGGGTGTCTCCGGGTCGTTATGTCCCAACGAGGCTGAAATGGAAAATCGCAAGACGATTGATGATTTGTGTTTGGATGTCACAAGGAATGATTTGGCACTAAAATTTATAACAATAAGCAAAAACACATAAAAATAGCAAAGAGAATAAGCTAGAACAAGAATCAAAACTAGGAATGACAAAAACACTTTAAAACTTTTAAACTAAGACACAAAAATAAGCTCAAATAAACTTAAGACAAGTTAAATAAGCTAAACTAACTCTAAATAAGCAAATATAAAAAGCAATTAAGCTAAATTTAACAAGATAAACACAACAGTACTAACAACAGTACTAACAGTTTTAACTACCAGTACTAACTTGGAGTTAGTACTGCTAGGCTAAAGTTAGTACTGTTAGCTTAAGGTTAGTACTGCTACCTTTGAAATCCAAGAAAATGAACTAGCAGTACTAACTTAGAGTTAGTACTGTCAGTGTGAAGTTAGTACTGTCCTAAAAATGAACTAGCAGTACTAACTTAATTTTAGTACTGCTTGTTCAAAACAGCCTTTAACTTTTTCAAAAATCATTTTTATTTCAAACTTATTAAAAACAGATTATTTTTACCCCAAAATTAACAAAGTAAAAAATTATATGCAATTCTTCAACTCCATTAAATTAAGCACTTAAATAAGCATGAATTAGTCTAGCAGTATAAACTTAAAACTAACAGTTGTATCAAATAAACTAGCAGTTCTGCAATAGATAAGTAAAGTAAGAAAAAGAGAGACTTACTACACCCTTGCTCAAAACAGGGTCAAACAACAAATCTACAAGCTCTAGCTTGTATAAAACAAGCTAGTGATAGTCCATAAGCCCATCCATAACTGGCTTATCATCCAATAAGTAAGCTGTGGTATATTTGAGAGTGATATTTGTTATTTTCTCTTTACTACTTAACTTTTTAGGTTCACTTAGTTAAAACAGTTTGTAAACAAGCTGTATTGAGAGCTTTTGAATCATAAAACAACTTCATTAGAATCTTAACACTTGAAATTTGTAAATTGATTTAAAACTCAAAATTGCATTAACAACTTGAAAGTTTTACAAAGCTGAAAGAAAAGCTGGTAAATGACTGAAAATCTAAAGCTAAGTTATTCTAAGATTAAACTAGTTGCTCAAAGCTTAACATAAAGCTCTATTTATAGCGTAGTCTTGGACTTGCAGCTTGTGCTTCTTTGGGAGCAAAACGAAGTGTGTTGTTGTTTGGAGGTGAATCCAAAAGAAATCCCAGCCTTTGATTTCATTTGTGCTTCTTTGGATCAATCTTAGCATTGAAGATACTTGGGAAAGGTGAGGATTTGCAAACAATGGCTTTTATTACATCTGGGGGGGTGGTAGTAGGGCGACGAAAATGATTTGGCTAGGGAGAGAGTGGGTTTTGCAGAGGAGAAGGTATGGGGCGACATACCAGTTGTTAACTGGTTTTGGGGCGGGAATAGAAAGACTTTTTTGGGGGAGTTAGCAGTTTGTCCCTGAAGTATGTATAACTTAAATGCATTATCTACTCAGTTGGCACTTTGACCCTTGTCTTTTTAATCTTTTGTAATACAACTTTAGGCTTGGCAGTTTTAGCCCCTCAAGTTGTATTTTCTTCATTTTGATGACTTTTGACTTTGCCCTCTTCTACACCGTGCTTGGAATTGCTTGCTTTTGGCTTTCTTTTTGCTCTTTTTCTTGAATATCCGTTTCCTGCATAATACAAATGCAAACATACAAATACAATGTATTTTTGGTATGTTTTTAGTCATTTAGGTTCGCTTAATATGAAAAATGGTATGTGTATTTAAACACATATCAACGTGGTTGTCAAAGAAAGAACCACGACCACATCTATCACTAAGGGCTCGTGGGGTTTGAACATATAAAAGCTTGTTTTAGGGATGAAATAATTCCATTTGTAAAAGAACTTAAGGACTTATTCAATACATTCGATCAATATTTGATTGATGAACTTTCTAAAGTCTAAAATGTCTTTCATCAAATGGAACAGGCTGTGGAACAACATCGTTTAGAGTAAAAAACGTTTGAAGTTAAAATGAATCAAGTTTTAAATGAAAATGAACGACTCTTGGAACAAGTCATCGACAAAGATATAGTGAACATAATTACGAATTCTACTGTGGATAATGCTTTTGTGAATGTACATGAATGTGAAAAGTGTCTCAAACTTGACACTGAGCTTCTCAACAAAAAAGATTTCATTGAAAAATAAACTTACGATAAACTGTTCAGAAGTTTTACCACTCTTGAAAAACATTGCATCTCTTTAGAAGTTGATACTCAACTTAATCAGGAAATGTTTCAAAGAGATAATTCTATTTCAAATCAAAGTGCTCCAAATTTTGATCAATATTTTTCATTAAATGAACTGAAAGCTCAGTCCCAAGAGAAAGACACGGTCATAAAGAAGTTGAAAGAGAGAATTAAATCTTTAAATGGAAATATAAATAAGGATAAGGTCAAGAAGGACATAGAAGAGATTGAAACGTTAAATATTGAATTGGATCATATGGTGTCAAAGCTTATTGCTGAGAATAAACATTTGAAACAGACCTATAAGAAACTTTGATGACTGGATCAAACCAACACGAATTTGATCAAAAGAACAATGTGATGCTTTAGTTAGTCAAGTTAATCAAAAGTCTGTAGAAATCTCTTATTTAAATGTACGTCTTAGGAAAAAAGATTTGGTCATTATAGCTCTCAAGAATGAATTAAGAAAACTTAAAGGAAAGGATTTAGCTGATAATGTTGTTACCAAACGCCCTATTGCTCCAGAAATGCTTAAAATTGATGTGTAACCTATAGCCCATAGATTGTTGAACAATAGGATAGCTCACTCTGGCTACCTTAGGCACACTCAGGAACAAGCTGTAATTCTTAGGGAAATAGTGTAGAACAAGGAAAATCACAAAATCCTCTAAATGAATCCTTAGACTCTGCTTGTAAGTATACCAAACAAATTCAGGAGTTCCTTATAATAGTTGGTCAAGCCAGCTCTAGCATCAACAATTCAAGTGACAAATTAGTGGATGTGACCCCAAAGAACAAGGACAAAAGAGTTAGATTCACTGAGCCTATCACATCCTCAGGAGACACAAACACAAAAATAGCTTTTCATCAAACCTAGTTTCTAACAAACCTATATTGTCTTCTACAAGAGTAAAATCGTCTACTAGTGCTAGCGGATCACAGCCTTCAGGCAATACAAAGAAAGATAAGATTCAGCAAACACCAAGTAGTACTCAGAAGAATAAAGTAGAAGCCCACCTTAGGACAGTTAAATCTAGTTTGAAAAATAAAAACAATGTTGTTGAACCTAAAGGAACTACAAATGTGCAGCATTCCAAGCTTAATGCGAATTCTGAACTTCCATGTGTTAAGTGTAATGGTTACATGCTTTCTGATAATCACGATTTGTGTGTTCTTGATTTTATCAATGATGTGAATGCTCGTAATAAATCTAAATCTATTAAGAAAAGTTCAAAGAGAAAAGTTTCGAAACCAACAGGAAAAGTGTTTACAAATATTGGATACACTTGGAGACCTACTGGTCGGACCTTCACTGTAGTAGGAAATGCTTGCCCTTTAACTAGGATAACCACAACCACAGATGTCCCCTTTAGGAAACCAACTACTCTAGAAAGTGATACACCTAAGCCTGTGGTAACATTGGTTTACTTAAGGAAATCTAAGAAATCTATAACTAATGTTCCCGTTAGCAAACCTAAGAATATAAATCTTTAACTGCTAACAAAAAGGAACCCAATAAATCTTGGGGATCCATAGTTTCCGATGTTCCATCTTCCTCTCTTGATGAATGCAGGTCGTCCAAATTGTTCTCTGGTATTTGGACTCCGGCTGCTCCAAGCATATGACCGGAGATCGCTCTCATCTCACCAATTTTGTTAATAAGTTTTTGGGTACAGTCAAATTTGGAAATGATCACGTGGCAAAGATATTGGGATATGGTGATTATCAGATTGGTAATGTTACGATATCAAGAGTTTACTACGTGGAAGGACCTA
>BQNB010056424.1:0-38674 GCA_026074375.1 Tanacetum coccineum | reverse complement strand
ACTCCTTTTCTCAAACCAATCCCATAATCACATATGCCCTCTCTTTTCTCTCGTATTGGCAATGTGATTATAAACCCAAATCAATCCTTTGATTTCATCCTTATCTTCTTCATCTTCAAAACATTCACAAGCTTAAACCTTCCTCACTTAAACACTCCCTAATCTTATCCTTAAAATGCCAACTCACATTCCCTTGCACAATGTACCTTACTTTCTTGTTCCCCTCATTCCCAACATAGGCTCCTCCACATCCCATTAAAACATTCTCCACCACACATCCACTATTCACCTTCTTCCTTATAACATTTGAATTTCACACACACACACACACACACTCTCTTTATCATCCTTATTTTTGATCAAGCCACTTTATCAATCCAAGTTACCTTACTCTCCTTTCCTCCCTTGGATTGATTTCAAATAAACATAACAAACACACTTCCTTTTCCACCCTTTATTAAGCCACCCCATCAATCTAAGATACCTCACTCTACTCATCCTTTAGATTGAATTCAAATTTGAACAAACACACTTCCCTCTCACAAACAAACACACTTTACTCTCTAAACTAACACACCCCTGTTTCTACCATTGATATTGCCATCTCACCTATCTAACTTACCTCTTTTTATCTCATCCACACCCTCCATTTCAAACCAAGATCAATAAGCTCCTTTCCATCCCATCACCATTATATCATGCCAACTTATGATAACTCATTCACAACCTATTCTCTCTTATCCAACATGTGCTCAAAAGATTTAAATTTCAAATTTCAAATATTTCCCCCTTTCTCTCCAAGTTAAGAATATTCTAGGAATATTCTCATGTACCTTAACTAGCTCTTTAAACCTTTAGTTGGATCCCAACTAAGCTAGTTACATTTTTTAGGAATACCAAAACTACCCCTTTTCAGTAATTCTTTTCTCTCTTTTCAATATCGGATAAGTAAAAGGCTTTTAAATACTTCACAAACACCTTTATCAAATGGCTATTTGAGTTCTTGTGTGTAGGTGAATTGAAAGGTCAAGCGTGAAGTACACATTAGGGGTTTACATCAAGAGCGGGGTGTAGTTAAAAGCCATGAACCAAAAAATAGGTTTCGGGTCTCCCTGGCGCGCTGGCCACGCGATGACACATGGCTAGTGCCACTCACGAACTATTTTATCCCACTTTGGGTTCTTGGCCTATAAATAATCCATCTTGACCTTTGTATTCCTCACCTCTTGCAAACATTTTTTCCTCTCTTTTTATTCTTTAATTCTCTAAGTCTAACACCTATTGTGTTCTTAATCTTCTCCTATATCATTCTATTGAAGAACACATCTTTGCAAGAGAGACACACAAGTACTTAATCTACACTTATGTGTTATAATTCTAGGGTTTTCTTTCTCATACCCTTTCTATTAGAATCGAGTCTCTAGACTAGGTTAGAGGCTAATCCTTGTATCAAACTATCTTTCAATCGAGTTGTACGGGAAGTCTTGTATCCGAGGGATCAAGCCTAGATCATTAGGGATCTAGTTAGGGTTTAGCAAACTTCCAAGGGGAAGTTCTTAGTGGTCCTAATCGATCTAAGTAATCCTAGAGGTTAAGTCGAATCACGAGTTCTTAAGGGTGGATTAACGAGGCCAGAATATCATTATGGTAGTAATCTTCTATGTGAGCGATGATCTTTGGCATATCGGTCGATGTTAATATGTAATACAGTTTGTAGTCACCATAAGGTTATACTAGGATAGTATCTGTGTCGTGACTAATTCATAACTGGACATACGGAATGGATAAATCCCCCCTTCCTAAAATGTATCTATCATGGTCGTATTATCTCTCTTCTCCTCCATCTACTGATTGTTTCTTTGCTAGTAGATCATTACACACTCTCACCTCTTTCGAGACTTGACCAGTTTTATAAACTTCTAATAAAGTCAAGGGAAAACCATATTCACCCCTTTACGGTTTACAAAATTTTAAAATGTAAATAATGGTGAAACTATCACCCACCCCCCCCCCCCTCAACTTCTAGTTTCCATGTAGCCTTATATCTATCAATTTCATCACTCGACTTATACTTGATTTTAAAGACCTGCTTACCACCTATAGCTTTTCTATCTTTAGGCAGATTAGTGATTTCCTAAGTTTCATTTTTAGTAAAGCATCGATTTCATTATTCATGGCACCAGTCAAATGGGCATACTTTAAAGCTTCAAAAAAGGTTTTTGGATCATTGTTCTTATTCAACCGAGTCACAAAACATAAATTTTCAGCATTAAGTTTTAAATAATTGACAAATTTTTCAAGGTTATGCTTGACTTTTGAATCAACTACTCATTATAATTTCTAGGAAAAACTGACTGTCTAAAAGACCTTTTTAAATTTTGGCACCCTGAGTAGAAGAACTTGAATTTTGATCAGAATTTTTTTTTGAACGGCGACTTTATTAGAACCACTAGCAAGGAGCTAGCAAATTACAAAGGAATCAAAAAAGGGTGTTGAAGCCAACTAACCCGTATTGATCCGAATTACCCTCATAAACAATATTATCTTCAAATGTCGTTACCTGCTCATTATGTACAGCAAAGGTATCATCGCTGCATTGAGCATCATTCCCATTATTACCACTTAGGAAATTATCAATGTTCACACATTCACCAAGCACAGAAGAGTTGCTACTATCACTATGTGACTTATAGTCATTATTCAGGCTAGGGTCTACTCTCTCATCATTGGGTATCTCAAGGTATTCATTGTCAAAAAAGTTTATATGATTTAAGTCTTGAAAAATATTTGAAGTAGTATATAACTTTTGAGTGACGATTTCCTTAAAAGGAAATATAGATTTAAAGAACTTAACATCCCTTGAAAAAATAAATTGATGCCTATCAAGACTATATAACTTATATCCCTTTTTAAAATTCACTTTTCAGATCTACTACCCAGTTTATCATTATTGTTGAGAATGGTAGCAAAACATAAACAACCAAACACTCTTTAGGTGATAAAGAGTGGAACATTTTTTATATATTAGTTTATAAGGGGACTTTCCATTTAGCACAGAGGAAGGAAGTCTGTAAATAAGATAAATACAGTTAGTATGCATTCAGTCCACAACCTTAAAGGAATTCCCTTGTGGAAAAGAAAGGATCTAGCACTATATAAAAGATGCCTATGTTTTCTCTCAACAATACCATTTTATTGTGAGTATAAGCACAAGAAGTCTCATGGATAATTCCTTTATCATGACAAAATTTATTTACATTTTGATTAACAAATTTTGTACCATTATCACTTCTAAAAACTTTGACCTTTTTTTAAACTGGTTTTCAATCAAGTTATAAAAAGTAGTTATGTAATATGAAACTTCATCTTTAGATTTAATAAGATATACCCAAACAGCTCGTGTGTACTCATCCAAAATAGTCAAAAAAATATATGTAACTCTTAGAACTAGTAACCCTGTAAGGACCCCCATAAGTCTAAATGCACAAGATCACCCAAATTAGAAGAAGTATAATCACTTAATGGAAAATGGTTCCCTGATTTGTTTAGCTCTTTGACAAATTTCACAAAAAATAGTTTGATCTTTTTTTTAACGACAATTTATATTAAAAACTAGCAAAAAGCTAGGAGATACAAAACCCGATAGCAACAACTGAGGAAAGCTCCTAAAAACAACCACCTCACAAGATTGAAACTAAGAACCAACACCTAATAATATGCTAAACCTAAATAATCGCACTCGAAAAACCAATCAC
Source organism: Tanacetum coccineum (assembly GCA_026074375.1). NCBI lineage: Eukaryota > Viridiplantae > Streptophyta > Magnoliopsida > Asterales > Asteraceae > Tanacetum > Tanacetum coccineum. The sequence continues at coordinate 34,919 of BQNB010056424.1, read as the reverse complement.
CACTAGAAAATACACTAACAAGCCACGACTTCATAAACAAACAAATTAACACGCTACTTTACGCAGAAACTTGAGCTCTTTGGTTGGTTGGATCTTTGTTTTGGCAGTGGGCATTTTTTCTCCCTTCATCGATTTACTTGCAAAAAAAAAAATTTATGAGGCATTGTCGAAAGGTTCACAAGTTCTCATCTTTTTATTTTTTATTGGGGCCCCGCCTTTTGAGATGGAACTTTCCTAAATAATTTTTTGATTGAAAAACTTAAAACAAAAACCCTTCACGTATTTCTTCATTAGCACATGTTTTGGAAGAGGAAAAGCGTTTTAGTTACGTTATAATCTTTTTTTCAAATCCGAAATCAGGGATGGCCTTGGTTTGATGTCAACTATTTCCCCAAATGTTAGATGTAGACATTTTCCTTTTCTCAATGTTAGATGGTAGGACATTTCTTTTCTCCAATGGGTTAGATGGTGAATCTCTATGCTCAATGTGTAGCCATGTACAGCGGCTCATCCATTTTTGTGTTGCAGGGAATCACCTACCACTTGATTCAAATTTCAAAAATTTCTGCTTTTATGGGCTTGGGGGGGAGGGGGGAATTAGAAACATTTATTGCCGTCGGTTTTTCGTGCTCGCAGGAAAAAATGACCAGGAGTGACTAATTTTTCATGCCATGCCTGCTCTCCATGTAATCCCATATGTCTTCCATTAATTTTTATGGGTATACTACCAATACAACAATCGTCATTTGACTTTACTTCTTAGTTGCCAAATTTCATAATATTTTCTGCACTTTTTAGGGAGTTGGCCTGATTCAAATCCAGTTCTTCCTCTTTTGTTTTTGAATTCTAGGCGAAAATTATGGAACCACCCAATGTATTTGACCTTGCCAATCTCGTTACATTAAAACACGCAATATGGGTTGAAGGAGTTCTACAAGTGAATGAAATCATCCACAGATTCACCCTTCCTGTGGTTTCTGAAACCTCTGTATTTATAAATGGAAGAACTCGGTAAGTTTAGGATATTCGGGGGTGGGTGTGAGAGCTGCCTGAATGCGCGCGTGCTGACTGGTGGGGTTACTGGGTTTTTGTGGGGGATGTGGGTGATTGGGGGATGGTTTTGGGGTTTTTGTGCAAGTTGTTCGTGAAGTGGGATTAGAGAGGGGGGGAGGAGTAGTGGGGGAGGGAGGGCCAGGATGAAGCTGAGTGTGTGGGACGGGGGAGGGTTGGCGAGGGCCGGTGTGGGGAGACTGGAGGGGCGAGAAGAGGGTGGTGCGCGGGGAGATTTATATTAAAATGGCAAGCGGTGCGAGGGATGGAGGGGGGGGGGAGTAGGGGTGGCCCTGCGGGGTGGGACGGAATCGCGTTGAGGAGAGGTGAGGTTGTGGGTTAGTGTGGTTAAATAAGCGCGTGAGGTGCAGATGGGGGCAAATTAGGCTGCTTGGAGAGGGGGGGTCGTGGGGATGGTGGGGAGTGAGGGGAAGGAACTATGGAGGGATGGTCAGGGGAGGGAGGCAGGTTGTGTTACCCTTCAGAAGGTGTGTTTTTTCTTCTTTTTATACTACTTTCTTTTGTTTTTTCTTTTGTTTGGAGTGTGTGACTTTCATGGGATGCCGACGCATGAGATGTGTATATTTCAAGTCATAAACCTTGGGTTTAGCACAAAACCATATCTTAAGCTTGCATTGAAACCCTAGAGTGTAGATGTTTAGAAAACCCTAATGCTTTCTCGCTTTCTTGATTAATACTTGAAAAAGGTTAGCCAATGCTTGGGATCACCTTAGAATGTCTTAGGATAGATGTATATAGAAGTGTATAGGTTGAATAAAATTTTGTATGGGTTTGTGTGGGAGAGTGTTGTATGCCGTAGCATATAGAGAGACAAAGGGAGAGGTTTTGTGAATTTTTACCAAGTGTTTAAGCATGTATGATTTCTCTCATCACTAGATACATGTATATATAGTGCAAGACTTTAGTCAAGGAGACATGGTATGGTCCTAGGGATGGTCTTGGTCTTGGTCAAAGAGACAAGGTATGGTGTGGTTTTAATGAAGAGGCATGGTACAAGACCAAGTGGTGAAGTCTTTCCTTATATCTTTGAATCATTGCCATAATTTCGGCAAATAGAAGATATATGTGATGTTGTTTAGTAATTTTTATGTATTGGGTATAAATGTGGGTATTTGTTGAAGCGTAGAAAAGTTTTGGTGGTTCCGGGTATGCCTAAATGCAATTTATCGTGAAACGTATACACTTTACGTATCCGATAAAAATAAAATGAACAAAGTTAATAATTATTCTCAAAATAATTACTTAACCCTTGCTTGATGTAAACATTTAATTGCATTGATTGATGCCCGTTTACATTGAACGCTAATTTTTAACTTACGCGATTTAAACTTAATTCATGAAATTACAAGCAAACGCGTACAACGCTAAAAATAAATAGTAGATTTATCGACGTCGTCAATGACTTGAAAACATAGGGTGTTATAGACTTCCCCCGTTAAACGAGCCTTGTCCTCAAGGCTTATGATGCAGCACTTGACGACGGTGCGGTGGGTTTGTGTGTAAGAGTGGGTGGATATTTCTTCTTGAATTTGGTCTTCACGTTCCCACGTTGAACTTTAGGACCTTGCTCTTGGAGTTCCATCGTTGGTCTTGCTAATGGGATCGGCTGTACTTCAACCGAGATTAATTCACGCCCACTATTTTACTGGTTCCCTCATACAAAAGGAAGCTTGTCATCAAGATGATAGTCCAATCCAACAGAACGGGCTAATGGTTCATAGGCATGACACATTTGTAGGTTTGCACATGGATTGTATATGAACTCTACTCAGCTCTTCAGGGAGAAAAAAGCTCAAGCTGTAAGCAAAAACCTCTCAACCTTTTCTTGCACCTATGAAAGTCTAAATGTCCTAGGCGTGTTTAACTTCCCCGCCGTTTGCCAAAAAGTTTACGGACCCCTTTCCACAGGTGATGTGAAGCTTTAAGCACTAACTTCTATCCCGACTTGGACCCTATGGTAATTTTCCATTGGTTACGCTTCAGATTGGCGTCACTCTTCTGTCGATCACGAGCGGCTTGCGCCTTTTGCTTGATCTTGGGATGATTTTCGCAATGGTCTCTTGTGAATTAGTTTCTGGACCGAGTATTTGAGCTTCTCAACTTCGAAGTCCAACAAATAGCGGAACGACAATGTTTTCGTACCCTTAAAGGTGCTTCAAATGGAGCGGCCTTGATGTTGGGCATGATAGCTATTGTTATATGAGAACTCGACCGAATGAAATGGTTAACCCAACCCTTTCAAGTCGTTTGCTCAAGCACGTAGATATCCTGCGAGAGTTTGATTGGTCTCTCGCTGTTTGCCGTCTGTTTGTGGATGGTACGCAAATAGTACTCTATCCAAATTAGTACCAAAGCGTTCTGAATGACGCTCCAGAAATTTGATGTGAATCTGTTGGTCGCGATCGACAAATGAATAAGACAGGTATTCATGTCTCGGTGACCACCTCAGTGAGGTACATTCTTGTGCTAGTTTGTCCAAAAGGACCAGGTCGCTCTCTCATCGGTGTGAAGATCAAAGACTTGAGTGAGTCGGTTCAACAATCACCCAAATGGTTGTCGTAGCCTTGCGACGACTTAGAGCTTAGTAAGCAAAGTCTTTAGTGAGTTGTCGCATTTCGATTCAGGGATCTTAGGTGTGTACCAACAATCCTGATGGCCTTTGGATGGTTCGGCTTGATCCTTAGAACAGGTCGCAAACACTTGCTAACATAAGTGGCTATGCCGGCTTTCATGTTGGGCCACCAATATAGTCTTTTCATGTCTTGGTACATTTTGTCAGAACCCGGATGTATAGAGTACTTTGATTTGTGGGACTCGTTTGCCATGTTTACAGTTGTAAATAACCATAACAAGGGTAACCAGCTTCAATGCCATGAGGCAATAGGGTTCCTTTCCGCAATGATTCCAACTTGTTTGTAGTCTCTAATTGCTTCTGGAAATTTGGCATTTTCAATCAACATTCCCCCAACGTCTTCACTTCTAATGTTCTCTGGTTTTCGCGCTTCAGTCTGAGCATTTAAGATCTGTTTGGGAAGATCCAAGCTAATAGTCATGACTAAGGCTCGAACCCTTAACGGTGGTTCTCGTTCTTTTCTGCTCAAAGCATCAGCAACGACATTTGCTTTCCCCGGGTGATAACGAATATCGCAATCGTAATCACTTAGCAACTCTAACCATCGGCGTTGCCTCATGTTCAACTCTTTTTGATCTAAAATGTGTTGCAAACTCTTGTGATCGGTGAACACCGTACACTTAGTGTTATATAATATTGTCTCCAGATCTGGAGAGCGTGACACTACTGTCTCTAAGTTCCTCAAATCATGGTTGTATAGTTCTTCTCATGAATCTTTAGCTGGCTGTTGATGCATAAGCAAATCAACCTTTTCTCTTTGCATAACACAGGTCCAACCATTCTTTGAAGCGGTCCGACAAGTTGCGTGAATCTTCAACTTCCTTCAGTAATGCAAGGGTTGCACTACACAACGTTTTGACTTCAACAGTTTGAAAAGCTGCTTCGTGTTTATCGCCCCTATCCACTGTCTAAGCTTGACCTTCTCTTTTAGTAAGGCTTAGTCATTGTTTTGTGATCTTTGAAAACCCTTCAATGAATCTTCGATAGTAACCCAGCAAGACCTATAAATTGACGAATCTCCATTGGTGACTTGAGATGTCAATCTTTGGATGGATTCAATCTTGGCTGGATCCACATGAATTCCTTCACTATCGATCACATGACGAGGTAACTATTATACTTGGGAATCAAAATTACATTTTGGAAAAATTTTGCATACAATCCTCTTTCTTCTAGCATACTCCCATATTTATCTTCAAATGCTCTTCGTGCTCTTGCTTGCTCTTGGAATAGATCAAAATATCGTCAATAAAGACAATTACGAATTTGTCCAGATATGGTTTGCATACTCGATTCATAAGGTCCATGAATACGGGCCAAGTGCGTTTGTCAAACCAGTAACGGCGTATAACTTGAAAGTTAGTAATGGCATAACGAGTTCTGAAGGCAGTTTGGAAGTATTCTTTCTTGACCCCTCAATTGGTGATAACGTGACCTTAGGCGCTGCTTCGCAGTAGACACTCGACCCTTGATAGCTGATCAATTAAATCATCATTCTTGGAGCGGATAACGGTTCTTCCACCGTTTTTGTTTATCAATTCTGGTAATCAATGCACATCCGGAATGATCCGTCCTTCTTCTTGACAAACAAGACCGGAGCTCCCCAAGGTGAGGGACTGGGTCTTATAAAGCCTTTATCGGATAAGTCTCGTTTTCCTGTTGCTCAGATAACTCTTTAATCTCGGAAGGCGCCATTCGATTAAGGTGCCCGTGTACAGGTTTGCGAGCACCATCGGGTACCAAATCAATTTGAAACTCCACTTGTCGAGTCGGAGGAAGACCCGGCAAGTCCTCAGGAAACACTTCGGAAAAGTCTTGAACTATTAGTACGTCCTCAAGTCGCTTCTTCTCCGACTTGTCTTCAACATCTATTGCAGTGATATGTGCCAAAAAGATAGGAAATCCTTTTTCTATGTACTTCTGCGCTGTAAGGCATGAAATGTGTTTACTATCGTGTAACATTTTCCTTGGTGGACTTCCATTCCCGTGTGTGGTTAAGGTTTTTTTCTCCAGGGGATGCGAAGACAATCTTCTCAGCACACACAATGACCGGCTTGGTACTTCGCCAACAATCTCATACCGATAATAGATCAGAAACTACAAGTTCTATAGGCGATTAAGTTTATGTTGAATAGGCTGGTTTAGGAAGTTATTGCTGCAACCTTAAGTTTAGTGTTTTAATCCCAATTATTCTCCCGTCAGCTAGTTCGACATCATAATAATGATCTAGGGTAGATGGCGTGATGTCAAATTGGGAGCTAAATGTAGTAGACACAAAACTTCGATCGGTACTCGTATCAAATAAGATATAAGCATAGCGGTTGTTTAGAAGGAACGTCCGCATCGACGTTGGTCTGGTTTTGCCCCGCATTTCCAGCCACATACACCTTCAAGCTGGAGCCCTGTCATTTCCCAGCTTGATTACCACGGTCATCTGTTTCTTAGTCTTGGCAGTTTCTTTTAAAAGTAGCCTTTGAGCTCCGCACTCAAAGCAACCAGTGCCCTTCTGTTTATTGTTTGTACTGTTGTTGCGGTTGTTCTTGTTGTTATTGTTGTTGTTGTTGCGGTTGTTGTTGTTGTTGTTGTTGTTGTTGGCAATTGCAGGTCAGCTCCTACAATCCTGGGTCAGATGGCCAACCCTCTTGCAATTACTGCAATAGTTGTGGGCACAAGGACCTTCATGATTGTAATACACTTAGACCAAGAGGTTTGGACTCCGGCGTATGGTTTCCTCTCATATGCCTTGCGGTGTAAGCCTGGCTGCGTAGTGCCTCTTATTTTTGTTGGTTTTAATTGTTCTTGGAGAAGGTCATCATTACTTTTTTTCCTTGTCTTGCTTGACGTTCAGCATAGGCCATGGGTCTTATCCTTCCATCAACTCAGTTGTAAACTCAATGTATTTCTTGCCCTATGGTCTTCGATTTTGATGCCTTTACACTGCCAGGTATCATATGGGGCAATCCATTCCCCGATATACTGTTGCGCAAATCTTGGGTATCTCTTGCTGGGATCATCCTGGAACACATCAAAGTAGTTGCTGAAGTCGTCGACTATAGGGCCACCACATCGTGCACCCTTGACCTTTAAAAAATTCCAACATACTCAGATCTCAATCTTCTTGATCTCACCATCGAGAACAGTTACTTATCAGTCATCATTTTCGTTTAGAGCTTGGTGGGGGTCCACTGGATGGCAATGAGCTACTTCTGGAGTGGTGGATCTTAACTCATGAGGAATTGCTCACCATGTAAGAGCATCGTCTTGTAGAGTGCAAGTCGCAAATTTGACTTGATGTAGCTGCGTGCAATTTCTAATGCTAAACACAGATCCTTTTTCTCAAACCATCGAGTGGAGTCCGAAACTCCCTCAGTGCCTTTTTTCGAAGTCAAAGGTTTGCATTTGCAAGATTCAAAATTAAGAGCATTGCGAGCAGTTTGGGCTGCCTTGGTCCTGAACCATTGCTATTGTAGCCATTCCTACCCTGCTGCTTCTGCTTCAAGCCATTGAAGTGATAGCAATCCGTTGATGTCATTAATGCCTGAAGTTGCGCCTCAGTAACAGTTGTGGTTGTTGTTGCATTTGGGGTTGGTGTGACTGGAGTTGATCTTGTGGTTCTCTTTGGTGCCATTTTCATTAATCACAAGAAAATACAATACCCGTTAGATTTCAATACAATCATAACGTGACATTGACATATGCATCTCATTAAATAAAAAAGAATCACATCACCCAGTGAAACGCATATAACCACACAGAAGATTCGACCATAACATAATACACCCATGATTCCATATGTTATAATCTGGAAGATATAAATGATCTATTTGGTACACTATGCTTCCCTTATTGCTTAGGTTATCAATAGAAAATCAACATAGAGCCCTATAGCCGGGAGTTTACCCGTAAGTACTTGTAGGCATACAGTGAGATAGCTAATCAAAACAAAAGATCTATTACCGCCTGCTAGCTGGGTGTAAGACCTATAAAACTTAATAGACGGGATAGTGGATACAATCATAACCAAAAGTCTATAGGAATGTACCAGTGGTCCGGCCTATGTGTCTACGCGGGTGCTCAGGCTCCAGGGCTGGGTACGCATGATATGCGGAACAGCATAAGCTCATCATGAGCCTGACGCTGCCACTCGTGGACGCGCCTCAGTCTCTAATACTGTAACTCGTGCCTCTAATGCCCTGCAGTGAGCCTCAGACCTAGCCAAGGCCTGACGAGTCTCCATACCCTCTTGCTCGTAAGCAAGTCTCTCTCTCCTTAATACCTCAATCTCAGCTCTCACAGCTGCACGTTCTTCTGGGGCATCATGAGTGTCGTGTGCCAAAAAACTGAGCTCTTATGGTTGTGCAAACATCTACCTGGTAAGTGACCCTCCTGTTGACCAACTCATAGAGGCGAGTCATAATTCCTGGCCTCTCAGTTCTCAGAGTTGGTCTTATTGTGGGTCCCTGGCTGGTCTCGCAGCCGCAGCTGAGCCGAGCAGCGATCTCTCCAATCTCACATCCCATGTCGGTCTGGGAGTGTATGTAGTAGTAAGCTCTTCCGATGGGGCGGCGTGTCAGCCTTGGGAATATCAGCTCTGCGGCTAGTAGATGGTGCAGGTAGAGGGATAGGTAACAATGGTGGAGTCCCTGATGGGTGTAGTGAATGATAGAAGGCTGATGTACATCCTCATCCTCAACCTCGAGTGCTTATGAGGAGCTAAGAGGTCGTAATACGTGAGAGATAAAAAGTGTAATGGTGGTAGTAGAGGTGTAGGTTCCTCGACATCTTCAGCTAGCAGCTAAGTCGCTCAGGATGCTCAGGCTTGTGAAGTGTACACTGGTAGCATGGTCTCACGGTACGATTCTAGAGAATGTGGTGCTGGTCCTACAACTGGTCGGGCAGCCTTCCTCGTAAGATCCCAGATGAAATACTCCAAGATCTGTTTGCCTCGACGTGAACAGAAGTATAGATAACGACAGAATCAGCTGACATGACTACTGTGACCAGCAGAAAACACTCATGAGTATATATTATATAAGGCTCTTATTGTAATATACGTAATATATTATAACCATGTATATCAATTATGAATGCATCTAGTCCAACTAACTTAATGCAAACAACTAGTATCCCATTGAAAACAAATGGTCACAAAGGGAGGGGACGCGATAATGACGGTGCCAGGTTTTGAATACTCTTTTGAAAACGGTTATAGTCTAGCAAAAAGCATATTTGTGGCACCTTAGGTTCTCTATAAACCTTGGCTCTGATTACCCCAATCGGTAACACCCCAATTATGTCGCAGCGGAATAAGGGTCCTCTCGGGGGCTGTGTTACTTCATAGATCAATAACGACAAATATATATTAGAACGATCATGTCCGAAAGTCATTTTAATGAAATTGATTACAGTGGATTTAACAAATTATTTGATACAAATAGCCGAAGCTTTAACGATGTTCTGATTATTATTTACAAAGAGAGACACCTGGTTTACAACTTAAAAAACATATCTTTAGCATGACTTCCCAAAACAGAAATCACAATGTACCTTGGCACCTGGTGCTTACTGATTCCTGGAATAATAACATTGCTTTAATAACTGTCAACAATAAATGTTGGTGAATTCATAGGTTTGTTAAATCATAATATGCAGGACCGCTCAAGACTTTTCCCAATGATAATGCAACACATTGCAGCATCACTCAAAACTAGGATTACATTTACACTAAGTCATGACACTGAAGCTGACGACTTTCTTGCAAGTTTAAACTATATATTGCTATTTTACGCCCATATGGATGTCTAACCCTAAACATCCTAAATTCGACATGCTATAACGTTCGTTCCCGATGATAGCTAATCACCTGAACGAGGAGGTCGTCTTGTCCCAAAATCGATCTATTAAATGACATTGCGCTACATAATTGTAATTCTCCTGAACTACATGTTATGGCAATTGACAGTTCATGACATGGGATTAACTGGGTATCGTACTTAGGCAAAACATGGTATCAAATACTTGCGGTCAATATAAGAAAACGAAAGGATTGTTTCCACCCCATAATTATAAATCATTGAAATCGTAGAAAATTGTGGGGCTATGAACTACCACCTGAGTTCTGATAATCCAAATTATCGCAGATAAGAGCGTCATGTAAAATATCGAATGCAACTAAATATCTAGAGGTCGTTATAAGTACCGAGTTGCTTGAATAATAATCTTATAGATGTTACATGTACCATCGTTCGGGCCATCATAATTTAAGAGGTCATGACATGACGTTCGAGGTGTTAGGGACACTTTAAATCGTAAATTCTATCAACAAATTCTAATTTTTAAAGTCGAAACGCCCATCGAGAAGGCCCTCATTATGAAACTCCCTAGTAATATAGTACTTTGATAACCATATATAATTCTATATAGTTCAATCACCAACTAATGGTTTTGGTTTAAAATTGTGTTGTAAGTCTTAAAAACGTTTATAATTGTACCGTTTAGTAAAACTAGCGTATCTTTCGCGTTTTAAGCCCGTTTTTAACGTTTCCTTACGTTCCACAGTCTTCGTAGAAGACGAGTCGATGTGATCATAAAATATTCATTTATCAGTTTTGTATTCTGTGTGGATGAATGTGATTTTTTGTACTGTACTGTTCACGACAGCTCGTTTGTCGTTTTTGGGTTTTAATTAGCGTAAACTTGTAATCGTAATAACTTATTCGTTTTAATCCCGATTTTAGTGATTCCTTCGAGTACGTCTTTGTTATTAAAAGATGTATTATATTTTATAAAGTTGGGTCCGCTGATGAATAGTACTTTTACTGTTCATAGTTTATAAAATTACTTTTATAAACTTTAATTATCGAAAATGTCGTAGTTTATTCGTTATAGTTCCGTTTTTAGCGATTCTTTCGAGTACGATCTCGTAATTAAAAGTTATATCATATTTTTGATGTTTTAAAAATATGAGTTTCTGTAATGAATAGTGCTTTTTATAAAAATAGTTTTATAAAAGTATTTATCGTCGTAAAATCGTAATTAACGTATCTTTTTCGTTATAAATCGGTTTTTCGAGTTTCTTATCATTTTGGAATCGTCATAAGGCGTATTATTTTTATAAAATGTTCTACCTACTGTATGAAATTCGAATTAAAACAGCCCTTTAATTATCCAAATGTATTCATTTATAAAAAGCTTGTTTTATTAACTTTATAAACCCTAATTTATACTTAAACATGTTTATACTTAAACCATATGTTAACATACTTTTACATTCATTTTTCCATGATATATATAACCATATGACATAAGAATAAGTGCATAAATTCATAAACATAAGTGAAAACTCATTTTACATATTAAAAAGTCCTTAGTGGTGATTTAGCCATAAATAACATATTACACATAAAATAATGATAATAAAAAGTATAAAGGAATTAGGAAGACCTTAGGGATGATGTATGAGATGAGAAATAAGTGCTAAACCCGTGTTTAGACTCAAAACCAAAGCTTACAAGCTTATAAACCCTAGATTAGGTTTGAAACCCTAATCTTCCCTTTTCTTCCTTAATCCTTGCAAATGATGAACCAATGCTTGAAAACACTTTAGTATGCCTTAGGATTGATGTGTAAAGGGTTGTATGGATTGTATAAAAGTTTTGTATGGATTGCTTATGGTTGTATATTTGGCCGTGGGTTTTGGGAGAGAAAGGAGAGAAAGAAATGAATTTTTGTTAAGGTATATGAAGTATGTAAACTCTTATGCATGCAGGAAAATGTTAGGGAAGAGAGGTTATAAGATATGTACTTGCAAAGTTTGACCAAGATTTTCAAAGGGGGGGCTTGTTGGGGGACGTGGGTTAAGGGGGACAAGTAAGGAGGGAAACAAGGGAACTTAATGGTTATGTCTTTGGTTCCTTCTAAGGGATTCATCCAATGAAGTTAGGACTTGTGTTTCATAGCTTTTTTCTTATTAATTTGTATATTTACTTGTGTAATTATAAAAGAAAATGTGTAAGTAAAACTTTTAATTAAATGTAAAGTGTAGTTTTATTTTTTATAAAAGTATACTTGTAATGTCTTTGTTAATTTGTAAAGTATTTGTTATCTTGTATATACTTATGAGACGTGTATATATATATATACATATGCATAAAGTTTTATAAACTTCGATCATTGTATATAAACGTAGGTATTTGTTGAAGCGTACGTTAATTTTTACGGTTCCGGGAATACCTAATTGTCATTTATCGCGAAACGTAAACGCTTTCACGTATCCGATAAAATAACTTGTGAAACGTTAATAATTATTCTCAAAATAATTGCTTAACCCTCGTTTGACGTAAACAATAATTTGCTTTAATTGCCCGTTCACGTTTAAATGTTCATTTTAGTTTCTGCGATTTACCTTAACGATTTCCATTAAAAACAACGGTACAATACTAAAAAATTAAATAGTGACTTTTATTTAAATGTCGTACATTGTCCTAAAACACGAGAGGTGTTATAACGACCGTACATCAAGTTTTTGGCGCGACGCTCTGGGGAATTGTTAGGTTCTGATCATTGTTTAGCTCTCGTTCTACCGCTTTGATTCCCTTCAAGTGAGGATTTTAATTTCGGATATGAGCTGTCTCGTTAGTCTATCTTTTTTTGTGCCCTTTGTTTTGTAAATTTACTCTTTTGTTCACCATCATGATGTATGAAAGACCACCATCCACACCTTCATAAACCCACCACGAACCACAACATTCCCATTCCAAAGATATACCTTGGTGTTCCAACAACATCAAGATGAACCTATCTACGATGCGTGGACTCGTTTCAAAAACTTAATCCAAATAGTCCCTCATCATGGCCTCGATTTATGGTCCCTTGCTCTATTCTTTTTCAATCACGTTGACTCAATTACCCAAGCCTGGAAATTGACTTTGCAGTTAGACGGGAAACTCTTAGGGAATTATGTGGTGAAGAGGCATGGGAAAACCATTGATACTTTGCCCAAGGCCAAAAGACTAGGACCCCCCAACACCACCAAAATTATCCGAACAAGAATAGAAAATTTGAAGGTTCATGCAAAAAGATTATTTGGAAATGAAAATGTTTGGGTTGAGATGCATAGAGGTATAACATGGGACAAAGTAGAAAATCCAAACCCACAAAGTACCCCATAAGTCCTCCCGTCATTTGAGGAATACACACCGCTTCGCGACTTACCCGGAAAAAGTAAAGAGACTTTAGGAATCCCGATTGAGGTAGAACCTTTAGATGAAACACCACTAGAGAATTTAGGCTTGAATACTTGTAATCATGACATTCCTATTAACTCTAAGGAAATTCCTAGTATTGATGAACCGGAGCCTCAACCACAACCCTTACCAAATTGTCTATCCTTAGATGTAAGAGGCCCCGGACCACCCATCAAACCACATAGTCCGGATAGTTTTAGGATGAAGGAAGTAGATAGATTAACCATTAATACACCACCTTCACCTCACGTGGATCTTACCACCCTAAGGATTACGTATTGCTATTATCGCCCATGCCATACGCTGATCCTAAGAAACATTACGATTTAAACCGGTTTTTTAGGAAAAAGTGCTTCCATGGTGTTGATATTTCAAATTGGGAGATGTTTGATGATGTTTGGGGATTAGAATTTAAGGAAGTTTCTCCTATAGGAAAAGAACTTAGTTTATTTGATAGGCTAAATGAAGCAGAGAGAGGTAGAATTCCAGAAGCACACCGTTTAGAGTCTATTCTTCAACAACAAATTTCTCAACATATGGCTCCTTTTCATCACGATGGTATGTACCGTTACTATCACCCGCACTTGAACTCAAGTATAGGGGAACCTTCCTCTTTATTTGTTAATAAGGGTGGGCTGGAGTCAAGCTAGTGACTCGAACAAAATCAAAGGATTCTTGGGAGGCACCCATCTTACTTTTCCAGCTATATAAGAGTGTTCATGTGTACTTTTTTTTTCACCTGGGGTGTTGTTAATTCTTCACTATTTGTTAATTTTTATGTTTGAATTATATTGTAATCATGCTTGCATTATCTTATCCTCGTCTTTAATTTCAATCACAGGGTATTTTGCAAAACCCTTTTAGTGTTGGGGAATTTTTCTGTCTTTGAGCCAAAGTCAAAAAATGTTAAAATGTATGTTTAGATTATTAGCCATGTCTGGTTCGTGTCCATATGTTTGAAATTTGTAATATTCCATGTTTTTTTACATGAATTTTATTCCAGTAAACTACTTATGGTATCTGGCAGGAAATTTTTTCATCAAAACAAAAATTTTGTTTTTCATACAAACGGTGGAGAGGCGTCGTGATTAACACTCGAACGCAGTTCCATGACACCCTGTGAAAGGGGTACACCCAACCCCGACTTGGCGTTCAAACGGCCCTGGTCCTGAAACTCAAAAGTTTTTAATTATTTTTGAAAATTAAACTTGTGCAACATTTAATATATGTATTCTTCTGTATAAACCTGCAAAACTTGATTAGTTTAACAATTTTTTCATCCTATCTATCGAGTCAAACCCTAAATTCATATTGTATATTGGTAAATCACACATTTTATGCTTGGTATAGTTTTCTCTGTCTTTGATTACAGGTTATATTTGATGAGAAGAAGCTTGGAAGTTCTTAGGAAGTTTCATTGGATGATTCTCGGAGGACGATCTAACCAGTTATCGCATGTTTCTTCTCCATTATTGAGTAAACCAGAGGCGAAGTAAATAGTTTTCTTTCTCCTTGTCTTTCTTTTCCTCAATCTATCTTAACAGGTATTCCATTGAACATTGGGGACAATGATTCAAAATAAGCGTAGGGTGGGAAAATAAGCCTTAGAAAAACTTTTTTTTAATTCTTCATTTGTCATTTGCTCTTGTCCTTAAAACGATGGGTAATATATCGAAACATAGCATTAAAGGGTTGATTTTTACCAAATTAATTTTTTTACGTACATACAACCAAAAACCGAGTTAGTTAATAACGTATCATGGATATGATTTATATGACTAGCATAATAACCCTTAAAATTCCACCCCAAAAATGTGAGGTTCACCCTTAGATCTTTAGGAATTCGGGTACCTATCGTCGGTAACCCAAGATGATTTTATCTTTAACCCGGTTTGAGTTAAGGAGTAAGCAGGTCACACGTGTCTATTCCGTCGTTACAGATGTGTACGTGTGGTCTTCGTCGCCTTTTCTGGAATGTTTGGTGTTAGTAAAATTCATATGAGTGTACCGGTAGTATATTAAATTCTAGAACTTGTTTTAGTGATGCATCCCGAGACCGCAAAGTAAGTAATTATGATTTGCTTGATAAGTGGCATTTAGGATTATCCTATGTTTTTTAACACTGTAACTGTTATGATGGTGACCTCGATCATTTAAATTATCCCACACCCCTTTCCATGCACTTACCTTTTAGTGCAGGATTACCAATAGTACAAACCTCCGGGCACTATCATTTTTACGTTCTCGTAATTTTCTGGTTTCTCCGGTACTATTAATGAGGCATTGGACACCCTTAAACCAAATTGTTACACCCAAAAAAGCCTTAGCCTACCTTATATGTACTCACCTTTAGTACATTATTGTTTTAACCCAAGTTAATTATTTGAGTACTCGGTTGCTGAGCACCTCTATCCTTGTTAAATACTGTTTTTGGGTCGATTGTGGATTCATGGTTTATATTTATTTCGCGGAAGGATTGTGAGGGGAGGAGAGAAAGTATAAAGTCAATACCTCCATACAGTTTTTGAAATGATATCCATGTTATTTTGGACTGACCTTTTCGGGTCTTTAGTTAGATTTGATAATTATTGAGCATCGTAAAAGCTCAAGTGTAGGGGACGTGTTATAAACCCCATGTGATGTATTAGTACTTAAAAAAAGAGAAGAAAAAAAAGAAGAGTTTATGTAGAGTTTATGTAGAGTTTGTTACATCTTCGTTAGAGTCTTGGCTTAGAACCAATCCAGCGTGTATTAAGTAAATGTAATTAGTAAACAAATTCAACTACAAAATTCTCCAAAGTCAACACCCAAATGTTTCATATCCGTTTCCGTTTCCTTTATATTTTTTCTTACTCATACACCCATAACCCTTTAAAAGAACTTCTTGATAGTTAATTGTATTTAATTCTTGCACCTTGCAGGGGGTAGATTGGACTCATTTACCATGCACTTGGTAATGTTTTTGCTATGACAACGGGAGGGACGGGGTGGGGGGTGGAGGGTCTTATGTGTGTGTTTTCCATTTCCCCCTATGTTATAATTCAATTATACTCCTGAGTGAAGAGAGAATTCCCAAAAACTTATGCGAGGTCTCGTATCTTTTTCCGTGCTTTTACTTACGAGGTCTAAAAGGTTGTGTTGTAAAATATTTTTAAATAGTAGGTAAAATGATCCCTCATACTGTGTATTGTCTAGTAGATTAGCCAATGTTGCTTGAGGATCAAGCAAATACCAAGTGTATGTGTTATTTGATGAGGTGTCTGTTTATACACTTTTTCAGGTAGCCGTTTGACACCCAAAATCGTGTGTTTTTGCCCAAAATAGGTAAACTTTAATGTTCCTTTTTAGGTATTTCGCATTTGAAGGACTTGATGAATTACTCACGTGACTTGGCTCCTTTGGAGAAGAAAGGAATGAGATTACAACCATCACCATGCTTCTTGATGATTTGTGCTCACAGAGCATGAGACGGAGTCACAAGCCTACACGATGAGTCTCAAATACTCATCAAGGACGGCAGTCCAATATTTTCAGACGACGTCAAGCCCGCACCGACTCATAAACGCAGATCTAGAAGATTCATTTTTAGACGGCGTCTACGATTAATATGCGACGTCGTTGCGTCTCTTTTCTTATATATACAACCCGAATTTATGGGTTTTGATGTTTACTCACGGTCTTCGTGTAACTTTGAATAAAAAGAGGGTACGAACCCTAGTTCGTTTAGCAGCTGTATGAGACGATTTTTGGGCCTAAATCACCTATTGACTCTTCCAATTATGTTTTAATCAAGTAAAGGTTTACTTAATCATTTCCAATATGTATATGTTGTTGTGTGATTTATTGCTCTTGCGTTCATATCTTACATGCTTGGCTAAAACCTCATTATTTGTTTATTTATGAATTGTATGAAACCTAGGATGTAGATCTTAGTGATGTTGCTTCTTGTGTGGATCGTGCACGTTAGGTATTAGAAAAACCCAACTTCGCTGTTCTTAATCGTGTTGATATGTCTAGGGAACGTGATTGTGTTAAAAAGGATACTATCGGGTAACAGTCTTAATACTACTTGCCCCATAATATGGTTGATCCGCACTTTTAATGTATTTATACATTGCACTTTGTAATCTCCTAGGGGCGTTGGAATAGTTTCCATACTACCTTGCAGTCCCTTGTGCATTGCTCTAGCGGCATACTAAGTAGACGGCGGGTTCGTGTAAGTTGTTTTCATGCATTTAGGAAATAAATTACATTGATAATCACAACGTGTGACATCTGGCATACAAACACTAGCTTTTGAAATTCACCCTCGTTAAGCGGCTTAAACGAGTCCCGAAACATTATTTAAAAAAAATTTACACATTTGGTCACTCTGAAATATTTATAAATTCACCCTCCAACATATTAATACTTGTCACCTTAAATTTTAAGTTTTATATATAAATAGAAATTATATATCATTTGTTCATTTTAACAAAAATAACACACACACACATATTAATATGCTCTCCCCCTCCTACCTCCGGCCACCGCCGCCGACCACCACGCCGCCGTCGCCGGAAAACTTTTTCGGCGACTGTTACGGCCAAAACCAAAAATGGTTCTCATTACTCGATCTTACACGATCCCCTTGCGCCACTCGCCCCCACTGGCGCATCCACCCCTCCACCACTCTGCCCCCCCTCAATTTCTCTTCGGCTGCTGTTCCCTGCGATGGCCACACCCCACCATCATCATCATCTTTACATTATGATCTCTCACATCTCCAACACCCCCACACCACCACAGCCACCATAGGGTGCGTGTTTTTTTTGAAACATAGCGCCACGATGGTTAATGCGTTTGATTTTATCTCAGCGGCGTGCGTGTTGGTTTTTAAACCACCACAGTGGATGGGTGTTGGTTTTGGCATATTCTTGGGTGCGTGTGGTGTATCATATAGGTACAATATGGGGCGGTTGTTTATCAAAACCAACTCCACGGGTGCGCTCGATTCTAGGTTTGGTTCTAACCACACCACAAGGGTATGTTTGGCAGTCAAACCACCACAAGGTGTGCGTTTTGGCAGCTACACCACCACAAGGGTGTGTGTGTTTATGTGGTTTTAACTCCACATGGGGTGTGTTAGGTTTTAAAACACCAAAAAGGATGCTCAAGTTTTGTGGCTGGGTTTAGCACCACTTAGTTGTGCGTTTTGGTTGTTAGTAGGCACCAAGTGCGTTTGGGGTAAGGATACATAAAGAGTTGGGTTTTGGTTTTATCATAAATCGCACAAGGGTGCGTTTGGGCTAACTGTTTCACCATAAGGGGTGTGTTTGGTTGGGCAGATTTGCATAAAAGGCCATTTGGGTTGGCAAAAAAACATATAGGGGTGTTTGGAGCTGGGTTTTTACACAAATAGGAGTGTTTGCGCTTTAGAATATTGCAACAAAGAGGATTATATCCGTTGTGTTTGGTTTGGGCAGAAAAACCTAAGGGTGCGTTTGGGTGTGCTGAAAACCGTAAGACTGTGTTTGGTGTGAGCAGGAAAAAAACCTTTTATGTATAGTGTTTGGTTTATATAATCGCTGTACTAATAAAAACATATCAAGATTTCTTATATATTAAATATTTGTAATGGTGGAAAAGGGTTAACTTAAGTTATTTATTAAATATTGCTTAAATATTCTTTATATATAATATATTTATATACTATATACTATAATTATATATATATTGTATATATATATATATATGTATATATATATATTGAAACACGAATAAATTTTGCAACCTAGATTGGTTGATTGAAAAGTGGAAAACGTTGAAGTTTTGTAAAAATGGGAAATGTCATATAACCGGAAAGGTCATGACGAAATTTATATAAATTTCTTATATTTAGTAATGTATTACTAAACCTCTACTATTTTGAGACCCGGTTTGAAAGAGACTGTGTGTGTGTGTTTTTGGCTTAAACCTTAAGCTCATATAGGTACAAGAGGGGATCAAAGACAAAATTTCATAACCCACATGTCCCCTAAGGGACTTGAACCCGCGGTGGCATCCAAGGGGATCCTGGGTTGCTTGTCTTGTGTCGGTTTCCTTTAAAACTTATTGATCACGACTCTAAAATGTTACCTGAAGTTTCCTAGTATTTTTAATAAACTCAAAAATACTTTTCCATGAATCTTGATTATTTAAAAGACATATTTCATAGTTAAATTTCCTTAGATTCAATTTGAACATTAACGAACGTGCTAGGACACGTTATAAGGTATCTCAAGCTATACACGGGAAAAACCTCCCGAAACATGATCACATAGATAAAATCCTATAAAAAGGATTAACACAAGCACATATCACTAATATAACCAAGATCAACATAGATTCACCACCGTCAACACGGTAATTGCTCAAACGAAACTAACAAAAGTCAAATAGTCAAAGGACTAAATTAGAACATATAGATCTCAGAAAAGTGCAAGGGTTACAACTGTTAATGCCATTCTGTTTGACCAAATTGGAAAGTATGTGAGCCATAGAGTATTAGGTTATCTAAAGAATTGTGGTACTGTCTCGCAATCCTTACTCATAGAATACGGCATCGTTATGGTATGTCTGGTGTGTAAAATCAAACTCTGTTGATATTGTTTGATTTTGATAACTATAACTACCCTACCTCTAATCTTATATAGGTTATCAAAATTGAGTAAGCCACGCGTTTACTTAATATGCTTCCTGATGTGCTGTCGTGTAGGGTCAATTTATTGATTACCAAGTTTTAAATTTATATTTAGCCGACTTATCCTAAAACAACACTTTAACGGGCAGTGTACCCGATCGAGTGGAGTTTCATGGTAAGTAGGGTGTCGAACACTAAGAGCGAGGTTGTTAACCTTATAATCTATTAGTATTTTAATTACTCTAGTTAAGTTAATCCTAATTACTTGTTAAACATATGCTATATACGCTTCTAACGATAGATGGGGGTTTTCAGCCTGAGAGACTGGCACAGGTTTTATGGTAAAAATATTCAATTCTAAACACAATAAACATGCAAGAAAACAATCTAAAGATAAAAGAGCGGTACAAGCCAAATAATAGAAAACTGTATTAGCCATATTAAATCTGATTAAATACTGGTTTGTTTATTTAGTGCAATGATTTCTTATCTCGAAGCGGCATATCATTCTTAAGACTTAGGCGGGACATCATCCTAAGACCTAGACACGTTGAATCATGTCACAATTAACGCATCCACATAAAGCATCCTTTAGTTTAATTATAATCTATCTAGGGATTATAGCAATGGTGATCTTGATAAACCCTAGCCTATCGGGACTTTACTGACTTACTGTTTAATGGTATTTTATATACTGGTAGTCCACTATTGAAATCTTTATCAATTAATCAAGAACATACTTGTTAAAACATTACTGGTCACTTGCCGGTCTAACTAAGCTTTTAATTTAAAGACAAAAACAGAACGTTATTTGTGATCCTAATAGTCCAGTAATATAAAACACGATATGGAGAGCTATCTCAGTATCTAGCTCACTTGTTAGGCGTAACTAGACCCAGTTGAATGAGAGGTCGCATATTCAAACACGTAGACAAGTCTCATGTGATAAACATAATTAAACTCTTAACGATAAATTAAGAAAATCAATTTTAAAACAAACCAAACATTAATTCTTCATTAAGATGGCTAATACCCAAAGGTATTAGCCCATAACCATTGTAATTATACAAGCATAATCAAATAATCAAGGCAAACTAAAAGTTTTACCGAACGATACCAAAAATTAAATGATTACCAGAGTAAGGAAATTACACGGTGTCTTCTATAGAATCGTGATCGATGCTTGACCTTTGGTTGCTCTTCTTCTCATTAGAAATCGTCTTTTATGTCTATGGTAAGAAGAATATGATTTTGCACACTGAAAACTCATTTTTGAGTCTTCTATTTATAGTCTCTGAAAAAGGCTAGGCCAATACGGCGTATCGGGGTGTATCCCTTGGAGTGCGCACAAAGTTTATGATCAGTATAATATACATTCCCAAAATAATAATATCTTCGTATCTCTGAATAGTTATCTTCATGGATACGGCGTATGGCAGAAGGTGGATACGCCGTATTGGGAATTATGAATACGCATTTTCTTGTGAAGACTTGGAGCTGATACGCCGTATCTCTTTTCCTGGATACAACGTATTGGTCAGAAATGAGTAATCTTTAAATGTCTTCATTTTACCTTTAAAATATGCGCCTTTTAGCATGTCTTCACAAATCACTCCTCAATTACTACAAATAACACTTTTAAACAATTAAGTACATATTCTTGCAATAATTATACAAAAGTGGTTAGTTTATTTGGGATAAATGATGGTATAAATGTGACGTTATTTGATGTCATCAAATGTCCCCCCACTTGAATCCTACTTGTCCTCAAGTAAACTCTAGATTATATTCAAAATGTATCCTAACCGAAATCAAGGATTTTTCCGTTTAAGCACTTCTTTCGTTTTAATCACCTGTACAAGACCAAGCACCTTACGAAATATGGAAATGAGATCACTCAGATCTCTCAACTAATCTAGGGTGTAACATTTAAGTGGTACGCTTAATTGCTCAGTCGTGATTAGCTTCGTATCATAAGCTTGGCAAGGATACACATCTCCACCACTAGAGATAAGGAGAAACAAGTTAAAAGGTAAATTGGGTTTTCATATAAGGCCAAGGTGGATCATTCTAACAATCTTTCATCGATAGTAAGACACTAACAAGGCAGCTAAAGCACACATACACGGCCGTAACGATAGAATAGACATGTGTGTTCGATCACATCCTCATTCGATTTTAACCAAGGGTTAGGATGAAGAATGATATAGTGTAGGGATCTTCTAACTTTTACCAATAATAATAAACCAACAAGGCAGTTGAGACATGTATACATGGACGTAACGAAGAAATAGATATACATGCTGTTAGCCTCAAAATATTGAGTCGAACATGAAGTTCGTTCATTATGTATTTAAGTCTCGGTCAATCAATTAGATAACGTTGTAATAGAAAAGTATCAGGAATCGGGCTTGATAGTTAATCTAAAATTGTATATATTTCGGGTTTAATCCCAAGCAAAACCCGAGCCCGGGTCCTAGTCAAATATCCCGAACGTCACTTAATGTGTCGGGGTATTTAAGTAACTTTTCCACCTAGGAAAAGTTAGTTGATTTTCATTTTATAATATTTCACTTTTCTATATTCTCTCTCAACTCTCTCTCTCTCTCTTCTTTCTCTCTCTAGAAATCATCCCATCTCTTTTCTTGATCGATTCGTGGTTTGTTATATGAAGTGAAAGTGTTATCGGGATCCTACAATTGGTATCAGAGCATCGGGTGGATTGTGATTGAATTTTGTGGCTAGTTTATTTTTATTTTTTTTGGTTCGAAAAATATAGCAACAAAATTCAAAGTTTGATCTTTGTTTGTGGTTAAAGGTGTTAAAGATTTGTACTTTCGGGCTTAGATCTATCCCTTGCATCATTACTAGGTGGTTTTAACATCATTTCGTAGCTTTCAAGAAAGTTTGATGATTTTTTCTTGGCTGCGTTTTGACTAACTGAAGGGGTGTTCTTGATTGCGTTTTGCCTCTGCGTTTTGGTTATTGCGTTTTGCCTCTGCGTTTTGGTTATTGCGTTTTGCCTCTGCGTTTTGGGTATTGCGTTTTGCCTGATTGAAGACCCTTATTGCGTTTTGCCTAGGGGAGACTCTGTCCATTTCATTTCTTGGTTGCGTTTTGTCTCAAAAGGTTGAACTGCGTTTTGTCCAAGAAACAGCTCTGCGTTTTGACTAAAGACACTGCGTTTTGTCCATTGAAAACCCTTGTTTTGAAAACCTAATTTCCCGGAAAAAAAATTCGACCTTACCGCGAAGGTCGATCCGCGCATCAGGTGGTATTTGACCGAATTTGGGAATCTATTAATCATTGTCTAAACATAACAAAACATCAAATCAAACAACAAACAAAGGACTTAAAAGGGACCTCAATCATTAACAAACACAACATTAACATAATCGATTATCTCATTCACTGTTTTGGTCTATCTGATTTTGTAATAAATCCCGTTATTCCACTTTTCGGTTTTAGTTTTTTTAATCATAGATGTGTAAATTTCCCTATCGTGAACGTGAATTTCATACAAGAACCAACACTTTCAATCACATACATCCACTTAAGATAAAACAAATATTTCAACTTCATAATACTATTCATTCATTCATCATGTTACTCCAGTTTACACATCCTCATCAGTTAGTCTATGCACAACAATATCATGGTAGTTGGTTCAAACGATCGTTCCTACCAATGCTTGGACCAGGCAAGATATTCACAATGGAGATCACGTTTTCTATAGGACATTGATCGAAACCAAATGGTGAAGGACTGAGAAAATGCATTCTGCTTTTTTTGTTCTACGTGCCATCTACATGTACTAGTTCAAAGTTGTTGCTGAAGGAAGTAATCCTGCAATAAAAAAACAGATTACAACAATGAAACTGTATTGAACATGGACTCACGAGAACAAAGAACACTTTCTGTATTGAAAAAGAAGCAATTTTCTTTCTTTTAATGAGTATTGGAGATGATATCTATTCATTGTTGATGCTTGTATAAAACAGCGGAATGAGAGGTGGATAGCATGAAAGGTTTACAACAGGGGTGAATCATTGAAGTACACGGATGTAAAAAAGACCAATTGTTTCTGGGAATTTTGGAGGTTTACTTATCGAGATGGAGAATCAATGGAGTGCATTACTCACGGTTTTATAAACTTAGAATGATGAATTGGATATTGACAAAGGAACAAAGCTTGCCAAGTTACTTACAATGAAGTGAATGTTCAATCTCTTAAAACTTTCAACCAGAATTATGGTCAAGATTTGTGACGGTTGTCAAGCAATCAAAAGAAATAGACACCATCTCATATCACACACTTTTTGACATTCTGAAGCAGTATCAAAATGAAGTTAATGATATTCGCGATTGATGAGATTAGCACCAAAATGGGCAAATCCTATTAGAACTTCTTGCGGTTGAGGCGCACCATACTAAATAATTACTACATATTCAGATAATTACTATCAAGCACCAAAACCTCAGAGAACAAATACAACATCATCTTCCACAAGACCAAGTGCATCTACCAGACACAAAGGCAAAGAGATCGCCAAATCAGTTACACCTCAATCTGAGTCAGTTTCTGATGAAGACAGTGATCCTGAACAAGCTCAGAGGGATAAGGATATGCAAAAGAATTTGGCACTCCTTGCAAAGTATTTCAAGAAGCTCTACAAACCTACCAACAACAACCTTCGAACTTCTTCAAACTCCAGGAACAAGACTGAAGATACCACACCAAGGTATAACAACGACAATCAGTCAGGGCAGTTTAGGAATCAAAGGACAATGACAGTTGCTGGGGCTAGGGAAACAGTAGGAAGTCAGGTAGTGCAACAGAATGGGATACAATGCTTTAACTGCAAGGGATTTGGCCACTATGCAAAGGAATGCAGGAAGCCAAAGCGTGTTAAAGACTACTCGTATCACAAGGAAAAGATGATGATGTGCAAACAAGCTGAGCACGGTGTTCCACTGCAAGCTGATTGGCTAGAGGACACGGATGAAGAGATTGATGAACAAGAATTGGAAGCACATTATAGTTTCATGGAAAAGATTCAGGAGGTCTTACCTGAAGAATCCAGTTCAACTGAACAGCCATTGGAACAGGTACAAAACGATGATGAAAATAATGTGTTTGCAAATGAAAGACGACATTCTGAGCAACCTGAATCCATTAATGACACATATGTTTTAGAGAAGGATGATAGCTCATGATTCATCAAATATATGTAATAATGATAATCAGGTTGACCAAAATGCTACAGAATGTGATGAAGAGCGTGCTGCGCTTGTTAATTTATTTGCAAATTTAACTCTTAATACTGAGGAAAACAAAACGATTTTAAAAGCAATTAAAGAAAGCAAACGAATCATTGACTCAAGAACTAGAGGAGTGCAAAACTAACCTTGATGAGACTAGTAGGGCTCTGGGGGAGGCTACTAGTTGTCGGGATAATTGTCTTATTGCACTTCAGAACAAACAGAATGAGCTTGAGAAGTACATAGCCTTTAATGACCGGACGATTGATTATGACATTCTTCAAACAAAGTTAAATGAAACTCTAAGACTATTAGCTCGTAAAGACATTGACATAAAAGAAGGTTTAAAAACTAAAGCCTATGAAATTTCAGTTGTCAATAAAAAACACGATGAGTTAGTAAAAAGGAGTCTTTTAACAAAGTCACAATTTGAAGGTCAACTCAAAGAGAAAAGTAAGGTCATTTCGGATTTAAAGGTTAAGGAAGAAAAAGTTATTGACAAGATGATTGAAATGGACAAACATTTAAAGTTTTTGAATGAAATTGTTTACACTCGTAATCAGTCAATTCAGACCATTCATATGTTAGCATTATGTTAGCACCCAAATGCTCGACATATAATGGTAGACCAACCTTTACTAATCCAAGGTACCTCAAGAAAGCTCAATCTGAAAAGCCCTGTTTGTATGAGATCCCATATGATACTTCTGATCTTGCAAACAGATTTGCCCCCAATAGGGAAGAGACCATGACTCTTGCAAATGAGAGTAGATCAAAATTGAATAAAGATTATGTTAAACCATATGATTACACAAAACAGAATAGTCTTTATGAAATTTTCAAAGCACCCTCACTGGAGTATCTTTATCAGTTGGAACGCGCAAAAGAAGTTAGGAAGACAATGTGGAGAAAACCGTTTGTTAGAACAAAACCAAACATTGCTAAAAACGTTGCCTTTTTACCCGTTTCGAAATCCATTAGTAAAAGTAGACAAGTTTTTAACGACATGACATTTAACATCAATCAATTTAGAGAAATTGTTGATCAAGCTTGGTTTAAACATACTAGTGATTATTTTCGGGTGCCAACTGCTAAAGATATGGAAGTTTTGATAAAAACCTTATTAATGCCTCTTTCCATAAAAACT
The DNA here is from genome assembly GCA_026074375.1 of Tanacetum coccineum. Taxonomy (NCBI): domain Eukaryota; kingdom Viridiplantae; phylum Streptophyta; class Magnoliopsida; order Asterales; family Asteraceae; genus Tanacetum; species Tanacetum coccineum. Next base: position 8,901 of record BQNB010056424.1, on the reverse strand, counting down.
CAAAATGATAGTTTTTGTTTGTTTTGAACATGAACTTAAAACAGAAATGCATGAAGATTATGAGTACGTTAAATCCCTTGAAAAAGAGGTTGACGAACTTGAATCTGAAAAGGCTGATTTTTCAAACATATATGATCTACTTCTCGAAGAGTGTGTGTCTAAGGATGTTACATGTTCATATTTGCATTCTCTGTCTGATTTAAATGCTTATGCTGAATTACAATGCTGTATCTTCATAAAGTCCAAAGAAAGTGAAATGACTTGCAACAAAAGTTTTTTCGAACCATACTGAATCGTTAACAAAGAAGTCATAATAAACCTTTTAAAGAGTTTGCTAAACTTGAAAACAACTCGATTTCTCTTGAACTTGCTTTACAACAATGTAAAGAAATTGTAGGATCCCGATAACACTTTCACTTCATATAACAAACCACGAATCGATCAAGAAAATAGATAAAGAAAGTGAGTTGATTTAGAGAGAGAAAAGGATTCTATCTATACTATCTATCTATCTCTCTATCGTGCGAGCGAGAGCCGCGCGCGCGAGTGAATTTTTTTATTAATGAGCCAACTAACTTTTTCCAAAGAGAAAAATTACTTATAACCTCACGCGCGAGCGAAGTGACGGTACGCGAGGATATTTGACTAGGACCCGGGCTCGGGTTTTTGCTTGGGAAAACCCGAAACATATACAATATTAGATTAACTATCGAGCCCGATACCCGATAATTTCCTATTACAACGTTAACTAATTGATTGACCGAGACTTAAATACATAATGAACGAACTTCATGTTCGACTCAATATTTTGAGGCTAACAATCTCCCCCGAAGTGAGTTCATTGATGACACTCCTTCATGAGATCATGAGATTGTTTTTGTCGTAAGCTCCTATAGGTCTTTGGTCTTTCCTTCTTTGTATTTGTGTAGGCTTGTTTCTTCATGCTTTGTTGGCGATCTTGACTTGAGGAGCCTTCGTCCATGTCTTGTCCCGTCCTATGCCATCTTGCGATCTTGAGTATTTGACTAACATTCTCATATTGTGCCTCATCTTGAAAGCTTTAAATCAGAGTTTGCAGAAGTCTTTGTCATTAAATCTTAAGCTTTCATGATAGATTGTATTTGTAGAATGAGCATAAATATGTGGTAATGAATCGACTTTGGTTTATTGGGATACCGTCACCACCGTTTTAACCTGCAAGTTTACGTTAGTGATAATCGAGAAAATTGATTTGAAAATCAATCGACGTATTACTTGTAAAAGCGTTTTTGTAACACATCGGGAGTTTTAATCTTTTATCAAAATTCATCAACCGTCAATTTATTTACTGGACCAAATCGATATCCAGTTGTCACAAGTTTTGATTCATTATAAATCTCCGGCTAAGTCACCTACCAAGAGCTTGTTTTTTGATGCTGATCACAGAATTTCCTCTCATTGGAATACATAAGTATCATCGGATGTTCGGGCAAACATCACAAGAATTGCGTAGGAACTCTTGTTAAGCAAACAGCTTGTAAACTTGATGATGTTCAACAAGTTTCTGTAAATAGAAATTGTCCTAATGAGATATTATTGATCTCTTGGCTCTAAACTCGATATGCATTTGGTTTTTGTACTGGTTAAGGCTGGCAGATTGCCACCTATTCAATATCAACAATCTCGGAATGAGATATCAATAGATAACGTGTGTATCTCCGTGACAAATGAGACAAGTTTATTTTAAGAGAAACTCGAATGGTTGGGAAGGGTTGTGCATTGCATCACTGGGTCCAATGATTCGTCTTCATGTCAGCATCAACTTGTATTCTGACAAGCATATGTATTTAGGACCGCGGTTTCTGCCTTAAAGTTGTGTGGAAGGGCTTCTTTCTTTTAGACCCTTTATCCATACATTTCTTTTCATTCTTTCAACGTCTTCAATGCTACCAGAGATGTCATTACTAACACCTTGTTGTGATTGTTCAATGTTAGCTATAATCTGTAGGATCGGTCGGCATTTTTCCTATATACATTTATCTCCAATCATTACCTAAGCTTTTGCAATTCTAACTTGGATTAATCCTTGGGTAATCCCCCGTTTCTGGCTGGATCATAGATTTGATTCCTAAACCTAACCACACTTATGAATTAGAATCATCGTGAAATTAAAGATGCTGCAGGGTATTAGCTCGAAACCATAAAAAAACCGTTTTTCTTACTGTTCAGCACATTAATCGATTAGATCATATTTTAAATACACAAAACAGAGAACCGCAGTTGCCTCATTCTTCTACGAATACTAATCCTTACGTGTCTAAATCTTCAGGAGTAAATTACACTACTAGTGATAGCAGAACCACAGCTTAAGTGCTATCAATGTTAAGATAAGGTCCGTGCAACAATAGTCAAGTTAAAGTTTAAAAAGAAGAAGTAAAGACCATCATAGAATTTTCTAGTATTTTCTAAAGAAAACAAAGTCTGTAACTGCTGTAATACAGTTTAAAAATCCAAAACTTTAATTTGAATTTTGTTTTTGTGCTGAATGTCTGTGAAAATGTGTTATTTAAATTATAATCATGATGCTTGTGCTTCTAGATACTTTGAATGACGTGAACCTAGAACTAAGAACATAAGGTAGTGCCTATTAGTGCTAGTAAACCCCAAGAGAAAAGCGAACAAAATCCTGTTGCAACACCCCATAAAGAAAACAGATGCATCAGATACCACAATTCAGAAATCCAGAGTTACTATAAGTAGTTGTATGAGAAATACAAATCAGGAATGAAATGTGTGATAGCTATGACATGTCATCAAGATATACATGGGACACAAAAGCCTCATAGGACAAAAAGATAAGAGATGTCTAAAATCAGCGAAAGATGATGTTCTAACAAGTATTAAGTCCCACTATAGACATTGTCCTCTAGGAATTACTAATGTCTTGAAGATATCAAATTCCTTAGGATCCATATTTGTCCCAATTTTCCATCGTCTCTTAATTCTCTGCAATTGAATACAACACATCCTATTCATTGATGACTCTGGATGCACAAAGGACATACGGCAATCTCAAGCTGTTGTGTAATTTTATAGAGAAATTTCTGGGTACTGTTCGTTTTGGAAATGACAATTGCTCCAAATTCTTGTTTATGGAGATCTGATCAAGAAATGTTACGATCAAAGGGTTTATTACGTCGAATGCCTCATTCACAATATTTTCTCGATGTAAATTCTGTGATGCGGATTTGGAGGTCTTTTTAGAAATCTACTTTTGTTTTATTTAGAGATCTTATGGAAATGATTTTACTAACTGGTAAGTCGTGGACCGATCTCCTATACAATATCTCTTCAAGAAACAACTTCATCACTCTAATCTGTTTTCATGCTAAAGGTTCACCAACTCAAGCATGGTTATGGCATCGAAGACTTTCTTATCTGAACTTCGATTACATCACCTTACTCTCAAAGAAAGATATTGTGACAGGCTTACCTAAGTTGAAATATGTTAAGGATAAACTTTGTTCGTCTTGTTAAATGAGTAAAGCACAAAAGAAGCTCATTAAGTTCAAAAGTTGTTCCCAAGTTCCAAGAATGCTGAATTTGCTTCACATAGGATTGTGTGGTCCATGCGGGTTGCAAGCATAAATGGGAAGAAATATATTCTGGTGATTGTTGATGAATATTCAAGATACACTTGGACTCTTTTTCTACGATCCAAGGATGAAACACCAGAAGTTCTCAAAGACTTTATCACGATGATTCAACGCAATCTTCAAGCTCAGGTTATTAGTGTCCGCACTGACAGAGGCACAGAGTTCCTAAACAAGACACTCCATGCTTATTTCAAAGAAGAAGGCATTGAACATCAAACTTCCACTCCTCGAACACCTGAACAGAAACGGCGTTGTCCGAAGACAGAACCGCACTCTGATGAGGCTGCTCGAACAATGCTCTTAAGCTTCTAGCCTTCCATTATCATTTGGGCTGAAGTAGTTTGCAACCGCAGCTATACTCAGAACAATCAATCATCATATCGACTCATGTAAAGATGGCGAATTCACATCATATGACATGAAACCTCAATAAAACATCTTCACACTTTGTTGCATTTTGTTACATAACGAGAGATGGGGGGAAGATCTGGATAAGATGATGAGAAAAAGGGGATCCATTTGTCATGGTAGGATATCTACTCATCACAGGATATCGTGTTTACAACAAGAGGAACATGCTTAATAGTATAAGTCCTATTCTATTAAGTGATGAAATCAAAGAAATGATGTTTGGATCACAACAGTTCAGACCTCGCACCACAACGACAAGAGATGTCTGTTGAAAATGTCTCTTCAGGCCTCGTTCCTCAAGGACAAAAGGCGTCAGATTATGACAACTCTGACCCCGTGCCCCCAAGATAAAATGTTGTTCCTACAGCAGAGAAGACAGATTCATCACAACAAGGGTTGGAATTTCTCTTCAGTCCTTTACTTGAAGAATATTACAATCCAGCACACGGTCATGCTGAGGACAACAACAATGATCAAGCACCGAATGCATCATTTCAAGAAGCTGAATTTATCAATCCTTTTTGTACACGGGTACAAGAAATTGGTGAGTCTTCCTCACGCAACATTGATAATACCGATGTGCATTCATTTCAACCACAAAGTCATGATTACCGATGGACCAGAGATCATCCATTAGAACAAGTTCGTAGAAATCCAACCATGCCAGTTCAAACAAGACGACAGCTTGCCACAGATCCTGAAATGTGTATGTTCGCGCTCACGGTGAGTATTGTTGAACCAAAGAACATTAAGGAGGCAATGGCTGATTCTGCATGGATCGAAGCAATGCAGGATGAACTTTATCAGTTCGACAGACTAAAAGTCTGGGAACTAGTCGACAAACCATTTGGCAAGATGATTATAAAGCTAAAGTGGTTATGGAAGAACAAGAAGGATGAAGATCAGACTGTAATTCGCAACAAAGCACGACTTGTAGCTAAAGGTTATGCTCAGGAAGAGGGTATTGATTTTGAAGAATCATTTGCACCAGTTGCTCGCTTGGAAGCAGTTCGGATTTTTGTTGCCTACGCAGCACACAAGTCTTTTCCAATCTATTAGATGGACGTGAAAACGGCATTTCTTAATGGTCCACTGAAGGAGGAGGTTTATGTTGCTCAGCCGGAAGGGTTCGTTGATCCAGATCATCCAGAAAAAGTATACCTTCTGAGGAAAGCTTTGTATGGATTAAAGCAAGCTCCAAGAGCCTGGTATGATGAACTTTCCAACTTCCTGATGTCCAAAGGCTTTACTAAAGGTACAATTGACCCAACTTTATTCAAGATAAAATACGGGGAGGATATTCTACTAGTGCAGATTTACGTTGATGACATAATTTTTGTTTACAAACCTTAAATATTCAAAAAAGATTGAAAAGTTAATGCACAGTAGATTAGAACTGTCTTAACGGGGGAGAATAAGTTCTTTTTAGGCTACAGATCCCCAGACCCCAAAAGGATTTTTATCAAACAGGTCCAAGTACGCTTTTTGGAAATTCTAAAAAGAGCATAATATGGTCAACTGTCACTCCATTGGTACACCCATTGGGCCTACAAAACCCAAACTAGAATTAGATTTGGTGGAGAACCCGTAGACACAATCTGATTATCAGTAGTAAAATCAGGGTCATCATGTACTTGACACTAGTAGGACCAGACTTAGTGCAAGCAGTATGTTATTGTGCACGTAGCAAGCACGACCAACACCAAAGCACCTGCAAGGAGGTTAAAATAATACTTTAATACCTAAAAGGTACCATTAACATGGACTCTTGTATCCAAAGGATTCTGCTTTGAACTAACTGCATTTTTAGACGTCTGATCATGCCGGATCATTGATACTCAAAGTACTTCTGGAGGGATACCAGTTCCTTGTGATAAGCTAGTAAGTTTGGATGTCAAAGAAACAAAACTGCATTGCAATGTCTTCAGCAGAGGCAGAGTACATGGCGTTATCTACAAGTTGTGCTCAAGTAATGTGGATGAGGACACAGTTTCAAGATTATGGCTTTAACTACAACAAAATACCGTTGTATTGCAACTCTCAGTTAGCCATAGCAATATCATGCAACCCCGTACAACATTCGCGAACGAAGCACATCATACTCTTATCAATTCATAAAGGAACAAGTTGAAAATGGTAAATTAAACTATATTTTTGGTCAGAACTGAATACCAAATTAGCTAACATTTCTATGAAAGCCCTTCTGAGGATCGGTGTTAAGTAATCTTGTCAGAAGGATGTATGAGAATGTTTGACTCCCAGCTGATCCTAGAGGTTCTGACAAATGAGACTGCTGATATCATCATCAAACATCACTAATCCATGTACATATTTGTGAGAAAACCAAAATACAAAAATATAAAACTTTAAAGAAAAATACAAATAGAAATACAAAAATTTTCCAAAAATATTCTTCTCGACATGTCTCTTGGAATCGATAACATTTACGTGCTTAGAAATGTCGATTAACATTGACACGGGTGTGTAAATGAAGTTCGAGCGAGAGTTGCAAATAGTTTCAAAACATGTCATTTCTAATTTTCTAAATGGCTTATGTGCAAATAACAAGTACATAACCAGGACTTCATATAAAGGAGGATTAATATTTTCCTCACAATGAAAAATTTAACGTTCTCGGTCTGAGCTGTTCTTACAAGAACATTCAATGTTTTTAGCTCAAGAAAAAGGATAGTGTACGTATTAGTGGCTCTTGACACTTAGCGTTATAAGGAGAAGTCCACTAACATTTGGTTTTTCAAAAAAAGTTGAACATAATTTTTCAAGAATTTCTCGATAAAATATCATAATCTTTCAAATTTGTGTGTTTCCAACACTCCCAACTCCTCAAATGGTATTCAAAGACAACAATTTATTCAATTGCTCCTATTTTGTTTTGAGGGGGGGTGGGTTTTCCGAAAAACAAAGTTTTAATATTTTTTGGATACGACAACAACGACAATTGCTTATGTAATTCAAAACATTACAAAATGTTCCAAACCATCATGCAGATAAATATTTTCTCCCACATAATTTTCAAGACATATTTTAATCACAAGGTATTTCAAAAAAAACTAAGTGTTTATTATTTAAAATAAGGGGAGAAAATGTAATTAAAATATGATCTATTCGACTCAATGTGTTGAATAGAAAGAAAAGGTTTTATGTATAATCTAATACCCAACACAACATATTTTCACGATGATACAGAGTCATAAGGTGGTTAGGTTAGTAATCAATCCTAGACCAACAGAAACGGCAGGGATCTACCCAAGGATAATCCATAGTTAGAAATAGCGTTTCTTAGGTATGATTTAGAGAAGAATGAAATATGGGAATAATGCCGACTAAGATTGAGCTAACACTGGAACAATCACAACAAGGTGTTAGTAATGACGTCTTGGTAAGCATTGAAGGCGTTGAAGAATGAAAAAGAAATGTATGGATAAAAGGTCTAAAGAAAGAAGCCCTCCACACAACTTAAGGCAGAAACCGGGTCAATACATATGCTGTCAGAATCACAAGTTGATTGCTGACATTGAAAACGACATCATGGACCCAGTGATGCAATGCACAACCCTTCCTAACCATTCGAGTTTCTCTTAAAAGAAACTTGTCTCATTTGTCATGGAGATACACATGTTATCTATTGACATCTCATTCCGAGATCGTTGATATTGAATAGGTGGCAATCTGCTCCAGCCTCCGAGTACTAAAACCAAAATGCACTAATCGAGTCTAGAGCCCAGAGATCAATCTAAATCTCGTAAGGACACATTCCATTTCAAACACTTGTTGAACATCACCAAGTTCACAAGCTGTTAACAAGAGTCCTACGCAATATCATTGTGATATTTGCCAGAACATCCGAGTGATACTTATGTATTCACAATGAAGATGGAAATCCTACTTAACAAGCTCCTGGTAGGTGACTTGCGAGATTCTATATGAATCAAACTTGTGACAACTGGATATCGATTTGGTCCAGTAAATGAATTGACGGTTGATGAATTTTGATAAAAAGATTAAAACTCCTGATGTGTTACAAAAAATGTTTTTACAAGTAACACGTCGATTGATTTTCAAATCAATTTTCTCGATTATCACTAACGTAAACCTGCAGGTTAAAACGGTGGTGACGGTATCCCAATCAACCAAAGTCGATTCATTACCACATATTCATGCTCATTCTACAAAGACAAACTATCATGAAAGCTCAAGATTTAAAGACAAAGACTTCCGTAAACTCTGATTTGAAGCTTTCAAGATGAGGCACAGTATGAGAATGTTGGTCAAAGTCTAAAGATCGCAAAGCATGAAGGAACAAGCCTACAACAAAGAACAAAGAGAAAGACCAAGACCACATGAGCTTAACGACAAAAGCAATCTCATTGATCTCATGAAGGAGTGTCATCAATGAACTCACTTCGGGGGAGATTGTTAGCCTCAAAATATTGAGTCGAACATGAAGTTCGTTCATTATGTATTTAAGTCTCGGTCAATCAATTAGTTAACGTTGTAATAGAAAAGTATCGGGAATCGGGCTCAATAGTTAATCTAAAATTGTATATGTTTCGGGTTTAATCCCAAGCAAAACCCGAGCCCGGGTACTAGTCAAATATCCCGAACATTACTTAATATGTCGGGGTATTTAAGTAACTTTTCCACCTAGGAAAAGTTAGTTGATTTTCATTTTATAATATTTCACTTTTCTATATTCTCTCTCAACTCTCTCTCTCTCTCTCTCTCTCTCTCTCTAGAAATCAACTCTCTTTCTCTTTTCTTGATCGATTCGTGATTCGTTATATGAAGTGGAAGTGTTAATCGGGATCCTACAAAAAGCAAACGAGATAATCTT
>BQNB010056423.1:8618-38675 GCA_026074375.1 Tanacetum coccineum | reverse complement strand
CAAAGAAGATACGGCGTATCAGCGCCAGCTCATCACAAGAAACGCGTATTGATCAATTACCTATACGGCGTATCACTCTTCACCAATACGCCGTATGCACAGTTGTTCATCAGTCAAAGATATATAATTAATGTGATTGATGGTAATTAATCTTAATTGATTTGATCTTATCGCGGACTTTAAGGAAATTAACCCTATACGATGTATTCACCTCTATCTATACGGCGTATCGAGGGCATTTTCAGACACTATAAATACGAGGCTCAAATACAAGTTTCAGTGTGCAATATCATATTCTCTGTATAGTATACATCCGAAGTAGAATTTCTCAAGCCATAAAGAGCAGCCAGGGTCGAGCACCACTCCTAATTCTATAGAAGACATCGTGTAATTCTTACTTTCTTAATTATTTGGTTTTCAATTGTTTGATCACGTTTGTAAAAATAACAATGATTATGGGCTAATATCCTCGGGTATTAGCCATGTTAATAAAGATTATAATGTTTGGTTGATTTTAATCCGGCTTGCTTAATTTATCGTTGTCGTTTGATTATGTTTATCGCCTTATACTTGTTTATGTGCTTGTGCATGCGACCTATCATTCAACTGTGTCTAGTGAGACTTAACCAGTAATCTAGATGCCGAGATAGCTCTCCATGTTGTGTTTTGTATGCCCGGACCAATAGGATCACAAATGACACCTTATCATTAATCTTTGATTATGAGCTTAGTTGGACCGGCAGGTGACCCGATAATTGTTCAACCAGTATTGTTCTTAATTAATTGGTAATTGATTTTAGTGGTGGACTATAAAACAACATCAAGCAATAAGTGGGTAAAGTCCTGATGGGCTAGGGTATTAACAGGATCACCACTGCTTTAATTCCCTATGATAGATTATTATTAGACTATAGGATGCTTTATGCGAATGCGTTAATCGTGACAGGATTGTTCGTATCTAGGTCTTAGGAAGAAGTACCGCCTAAGTCTTAAGAATGATATGTCGCCTCGAGATAAGTAGCCATTGCACTAATTAATCAAACCAGCATTTAATCGATATTAACATCGGATTTAACATGGTTAGTACAATTTTCAATAATTGGCTGTATTGCGTTCTTCATCTTGTGAATTATTTGCTTAGAGTTTATTCTGTTTATAAATAATCTTTGTCACCACCAAAACTGTGGCAGTACTCTCAGGCTGAAAACACCCCCTTATTTTACCAACTGTAAATATGTAATCATAGGTTTACACATGTATTAGACTAATCTAGATAAATTAAAATACTGATACAGAATATTAGGTTACACACCTCGGCTCTTAGTGTTCGAACAACCCTACTTACATAGTTTTAAAGATGAATTTTTGACCGTGAGACAATATCCACACACGCAGTGTTGACATCACTAGATCCGGATTAGCGCATGAGATTCTCTATATTGAAGACTTATCCGAGCAAACATACATCAGATAGAAAACACACTCTATATTCTAGAGCGAGAACACTCTTCAACGATAGAATATGCTCGTACAATTTGCTCACATTAATTTTGTATCACTCTGATACACAGCATTGAGCGGCTGACGATGTGAGTGTATGAATGCAGAACTCACTACTTAGGTTATAAGAGATAAATACTCACTATATTTGGAGTGCATTGACCATATATGCCATACAGATTCGCTCTCCTTTACTCTGTCTCTCTCACAACTCTATAACACATACGGAGAACCTGAGAGGACGAGCAACGAAATATCACATAAGAGACAGTTTTTCACATCTTCCAAAAACATACGAACACACACTCGATATCATCCAGGAGTTCCTCCCGCGAGGAAGGAATCATATTAACATCTACTACAGCAACACTATTCGTCGTACAACGCTGCACTGCGTGTGAGAATACACTATACAAACGTTTTACTAACATCTTAACTCATCTTACATGAGTGTGCACAAATATATTGAGGTAAATCTCGTTCTGCTACGTGACTACCCTAGCAGGTCCGCGACACACACACATCAGTGTCTACAGTAGCCACAGTTCTAAGATACACCACATGCTGATTGTAGCGAGCGAGTCCCTGAAAGAGCCTCGTACTGACAGATCGAATTCTAGATACCAGTTATGCTCATGTAATCAGAAAGAGTCCTCTCAAATTTTTACTCACTACAGGTCAAGGCTGAGGTAATGGCTGCCTCTCTTACTGTAATCTTTCACGATTCATAGCCTGATGGGTCCAGACTCATATGGTAGACACTATACTTTATTCAATAGTATTCAGTCCATCGCAGTAGATAGATCACATATTCAATATCGTATGAGTAGAGATGTTTAAGAAGGCATAAATTATTCTATACACACAGAATAAGTGGCGTGAAGGAGGGTAATTTGATGGATAGTGTATTGATGAAATCTGTTGTTGTGTCAGATTCGAGTTATATACAATGAAATATGTATATGATGGTATGGATAAGTTTTGCGATAGATATTGAGTTGTAGTTGTACATATGACTAGTGAATTTGATTGTCAATTTGATTATAAATGTTACATGTACACGGACTGTTGCAGATTGGAGTGTGTGCATCTCTTATCACATGGATTGTGGGGTGTGGTATGAAACAGACAGTGTCTGAGATTTTTGTAGTGTGCATGACAGTATGACAGGTTCAAGCAGCAGTATATATATGCAAGTTTGGGGTCTCTAGGGATTTGTTTTGTTTTAGTGTCGGATGTATGATAGATAGTCACGTAGTGTGGGGTCTGGTAGGATTTTAGAGAGGGCATTTGGGTCAGTTCACGATAGGAGTTAAGCTGTGAAGTTCTGAGGGGAGTGGTGAGAGTTTGTTCGGGGGGTGGAGACAGGCTAAAAGTGGATGTAGGGGTTCACTGAGATATTAAGAGAGGATTTTGGGGTTGTGTGGATTGGAGGGGGGGTGTGCTTATATAATCGATTTTGGTTTATACAATATCTAGGGTCTAGTGTATTGGTGTGGGTGTACTATATAGGAGGATGGTGTCTCTAGTGACACACACGGATGAGGAGTGGATATTTTTTCTCGCGATGGATGTGGCAGTAGGTTCATATTATCTATACGAGTAGAGTCTTGGTGGTTAGTTCGGTATGATATGAGACTGCGAGTGTGGATTAGTACATCACAGAAGGTGTATGTGGCGTGTAATGAGACACACTTCTAGTTTATGTGGGGAGGTATTACTACTTGTGGAATGAGGTATTCTGTCTCTATCTTCACTAGGGAGTCTATAAGTTTTTTTTATAGGGCATTTATTTGATTGTAGGGGCGTTCTTATGGTGGTTTTTTGTAGATAGAGTCACACGGAGGGGGGTTGTTACACTTGGAGATTTCTACAACAGAGTTTGAGTACTGTTTACAGTGAGTCTAGATGGGGAGTGTTGTATTTGTGTAGAGACACATAATGACATATTTTTTTGTGACGAGTAGGGGCAGTTGTGCAGTGTAAGGTAAGACATTATATATGAACTAGTGATAGAGTTTTTAGCGTTTGTTTTGTAGGTAATGGCGACAATATCTTCGAGAGTTGTTAGCACACTAGAGGTCTGATCTTATCCTGTAGAGTTGTTTTATTTCGTTATATGGGAAGGTGGGACAGCGGTAGTGGGGTTAGGGTGGGGTGACACTTTCCAGTGACGTCTCAAGGGGAAGATGTCAACAGTTGCTGGATTATTTCTTATTGTTACTGGTTGATCACATTTTCTTGTATCTTCATGTGATCATTGTGCGAGACATGCTCATTATATTGTGTTCTTGTGGATGGTGGCAGTACTTAATAAGTCGAGATTTGACTATGGGTTAATAGTCAGGGATTCTGTACGTGTTAGATCAATAGAGAGGGAAGTGCAAGAAAGTGGGGGTGATGTTTTTATTTTGTTAAGGTTTTTATGGTTTTTATTTTAGTGTTTAAGATTAAGGGGGGGGGGGGTTAGTTGGTTGAGTTAAGTTGGTGGAGTTTTTAATGTAAAGGGTTATAGGTTGAGGTTTGTTTTTGTATAGAAATGAAGCTTATAAGGAGGTGAGGGGTGAGGGTGGGGGTGGGGTAATATGTAAGAAAAGAGTAATACAAAAAGATAGTAATTTTTGAGGGGGGGGTGGGTGGGGGTGGGTGGGGTAGAGAGTGAATGTTTGTTTTAAGTTTTGAGCGCGTGAGCTATGTAGCACACACACACAAAAGGTAATAATAAAAATTTAGGTAGTGCTATTAGATCGATTTTATATGTTTTGGGGTTGAATGGTTTTTTTTTTATAGGGGGGTGAGGTTTGTGTGTTGTGGGTGGGTGGGAGGTGTGGGGTTTTGGTTGGTTGGGGGGTGTGGGAGGGGGTGGAAGGGGGGAGGGGATATAGGGGGGGGAGAATTTTTTGTGGGGAGGGGAGGGTGGTAGTATATTTTGGGGGGGTAAGGTTGGTTAGGTTAATGGTTTTGTTTTAAAGTGTGAATTAGGTGATTTTTTTATTAAAGGTAGTGGGTGTAGTAGTTGGGGGATATAGGATTTATGTGGGTTATAATAGTGGGTTTGGGAATGGTGGGGTTTTTTTTTTGTGAAGATGGTATGGGGGGGGTTGTTGAGGGGGAAAGGTGGGTGGGGGTGGTGGTGGTGGATGGGTTTGAAAATTGTTAGGTGGAGGATGGGGGTGAGGTGGTGATGTATGTGATGGTTAGTTGAAAATTGGGGGGATTGAGTTTGTCTGTATACTCAGAGTAGGATTGGTATTTGGTGTTGGAGTGTGTAGGAGCAGTGAGTATGTTCTGGCACAGTGACACGGTGTGGGACAGAGGGTGGTAGTGTCAGTTTTTGGGGTGTTGTTATTGAGTTGTAGTGGAGTATGGTTTTTAGTCTATGTATATTATAGTGTTACACTTTTTTGTGTAGTTGTTGTGTGGGTTGGTAGGAGGGGGGTAGAGAGATGTAATTGAGGAGGGTGTGGTTGAATTTTAGAGATGGATTGGAGTTTTTTAATGGTAGTGGGTATGTATATGGTTGTCAATATAAAGGAAAAGATGGAGGAGGGGTATGTGTTAACGACACATAGTGTTTGAATTGTAGTTATTGGGAGTGTGTATGCTGTGGAGAGAGAGTGAATCTTGGTAGACATATAAGAAAGGGGGTATAGATGATGTGACGGGCGTGGTGGGGTGGAGTGGTTAAGAGTGGTGTGAGATGGGTTTTTAAGGGATTGGTTCTTTCTGTAGTCTGGGGCAGTATATGTGTTGAGCTTGTTGAATACAAGGATGTTTTGGTATAACATAAGTAGTATATGTTTTGTTTGGGGGAAGTGAACGTGATTGACTGTGATTATATTATTAGGATAAGGAGTATGATGTGATTGACTATTTTAGAGGTTTGTCGAATATGTTATGGCTAGAAGAAAATAAGATATGAGATATATTGCGTTAGGAGGAGCGGTGTTAGCATGGTAATTGCAAGGGGGGAAGATTGGAGAGTTGAATGATTTTGTTTGGGTAGGGAGTTTAATAAGTGAATAAAGTATGCTTAAAAACGAAATGTTAGGATGGTTTTGAAACCCAGAAGCCAAGAAAAGAGTAAAAAAAAAATAGAAACCGTTAGAAAGAGCTGGACCAAGGAGTGAAACATGAGAAAAACTTCTGATTCTGGCTGCTTTTGCTTTCGCATCAAATTTATAGTATTCTTGGTAGTGTGACAATACTTGCTGGACCAAATAACTTAACTCTTCTTGATCATCATGGGCTGTTGCTGAAGCTGAAGCTGAAGCTGCTAAAAGCTTGTCAAGGTAGCTTCTGTGCTGGACCTCCCAGCAGCCCTCAAAGTATTCACCAAATGATTTAATATCCATTTTTGAAAACAAGAAGCTGGCCCAATACCAACAAGTAAGTAATAAGGACTTGCTTATATAGTGAGGAAGATGATGCATCATAATAATATCACTCGACTAATTTGTTTTATTTTGATTCTTAGCAGTTAAGAATCAATTTTGTTTGTGGTGAATATTTTATGGCGGTTTGTCAATAAAAAATATGATTCATGGAAATGAAAGTGAAGATTCAAGGAAATGTCGGTTTAAGACACAGTAGGAAAAAATTGCATTTTTATATTCGATTCAACTCTATCCATAAATATCTAGCTAGATTTTTATAAATTATTTATACTGAATTATATATGTGACAAACAATAATTCTAGCTTGCCTTCTAAGTTAGGAAAGTTTACATTAGGAAGTATCATCGCAAGCCATACCCTCTTACATATTGGGCTTACCACAGCATGACACAAGAATTCAGCACTTATGTCTCACTCAAAAATACTCGTTTCTCATCATATAAACACATTTATCTCCGCTCACTTGGGCCCCCACCGCCCAGAATTTTATTTTAGAATTACATTTTTTCAACACAAATCGTAATTTTGCTTCTTAAAAAAATAAAAATACAAATTACATGAGAATCATATAACATACTAAACAAAAAAAAAAAAATACGAAACGAACACAAATTAAACAGATACAAAAACATAAAAACATAAAATAATAAACTAAAATCTAAATTAAGCGTCTGGATATTTTCTATAATTTATAATCAAGCTTGTTTCCTTCAATGATGCTCGTTTTGGCTGGTATCCAGGCAACACGAAGGATCGATCATGGAAAACATCCAACAGCTTTTTATACTGCAATTATACCGAGTTTTTATTCTCTCTTTCGCCTCATACTTTCTTTTTCAGAGTCAGCATCACATTTACGTCTATAATCATCTGAGAAACAAGTGACATACATACTCCTGATTGGACACCTCCCTGTGCTCCCTCCGGTGCTTTCCCCTCGCGCTTGTTGGTTTCAATCAACCGATTTTTGTTAGCTTTTTAGCCCGTTGTTTGTCCGGCCGAGGGACGCTCTCTTGACAGGCAAACAGCTATTGGAGATTATCCCAGCATCAATCGCTCCGCCGCATTTTTTATAGTTTGGGTAATTTTTCAAAATATTCACACGCGAGGGAATAAGAAAATATTTTTACCATAATCGGTCGATCAAAAGCCGTCTTGCATTCTCGACAAGTCCAAGCACACTCTCTCCGCCTTTTTGCGATTTAGAAGCATTGTAAATTACGTTAATAAACCGTTGGCAATCACAAGAGCATCCTGGTCCAATTTTTTCCGTCATCATATTTTTTGGTATGAGGAAGGAAGTGGTTGTAGAGTTCGCGATTTGAAATCGCTCATAATCAGATTACCAACTAGGATTGTCATTCGTGTTGGTCCTTTTTCCGATATTCGCGTCCTGCCGGATGATTATGCTAGGATGTAAATACAGAACAGCAAGGAACGTCGGTTATACATTCAAGACAGGTTCAGTCGCATTACGACTACTCGTTGCAAACTGGATATATATATTACACGAATCTACAAGGATCTATAATTTCTTCTTCGTTTAGTTATTATGATTAGCTATGATGATCTTCAAAGATATCACATACATCTTTCATATACTGTCTCGACTTACAGTATCATAAGATTCTACAAAATTCTTAGTTATCACGACATGGCAATTCTTTGTGAGAGGTGTTTTTTCACCGTCCTTTTTAATGTTTAACTATATAGCTCTCAACTTGGTTCTTTTGGTCTTATGTAACTATTGAATTGTAATGTGATGATGGTTTGTGTGGAAAATCTTTTGTGGTATGTGAAAAAAATTATGTGACTATTTCTTTCTTGGATTCGTGTAACTTTGTAAGTCGTATTGATGATTTTGATTGATACACCAATTGTGAGAGATAAGCGTTGTAACGGAGGTGTACATTTGTGCGTTCCAAAAGAGGGGATAACGTTGGCGACGAATATGAGTTTTTAGGGAAACCTGGGTTGAGACGAGTTCGATTGGTTCTGAAGAAGTCGAAGTATTGTTGCGGTTGGAGTGAGAAGATGTGTCCAAATAACCACCTGTTGGTTCATTTGGTGGTTGAGACATTTTTTTTGATGAGAAGAATATATGTTGAGAGTAATAAGAAGTTTGTTGTAGAGAAGTGTGCTAAAATGATAAAATGAGCTGTTAATTATAGTGAAAAGTGGGTATAAATTAAAAAAATATTTGAAAATTAAAAAAATTTAGCCGTTGTGTATTTTTCGAACTGTTATATTCTTTTTCCATTTGTCCTTATCTACGTCGTGGCTATGGCGAGGTTGCTAGGTTTTTGCCATGGCGAGCGGTGGTGGTGTGGTGGCGAGCGCTGTGGCGAGGCCACGTAGGCTATGACGAGCCCCCACCGCCACCATACTCCTTCCTCTAAATATTCGAAACCCTAATTGAAAACTAATCACTAAATACCAAAAGATTCTATAGCTAACTATCCAGATCAAGGTTTTTAAGATCGGGATCCTACCCAGGATCGTTTTCGTCTTTGCAAGATCGAGATCGTAAAGTGGGATCGGGATCGTAAGATCCTACTATGATTCCATTGTCCTAATACTCTTTGTAATGTTATACAGATCTACAAATTATCATATATCATAAACACAAAATTATGTGAATGTTTCATAGAAATGTTGTCCTAAATTATGATTGTGAAATGTTTAAGAAGATTAACATGTTGTTTTTTTTAATTCTACGAAACACAACCATAAATTTGTAATTTTTTAAGTTTGTGGTTCGAGAAAAGTAAGATCGAATCGGAGTAGATCTTAAGATCCTATGGTCAAGATCGGGATCCTATAAGATCTTAGGCATACAAAGATCCTATGCAGGATCCGGATCGTTTTTACTTTGCAGTATCGTAAAATCGTAAGATCCTAAGATCAGGATCATCAGGATCGGGATCTTAACAACCATGATCCAAACTAAATTTTAGATCTATATCTCATACTGCTTTTTCTTCTCGACGCAATGAAAACGAATATATAGTTAACCCTTCAAACTCAAATCATCTTTGTTTTATCAAATATGTTCAGTTTGTTTTAATTTCTTACATTTGCATTTGTTGTGAGAACCTAACTTTTGGAAGTTTTTCCGATAAATGTGGAATTAGCTTTCTTAGTTACGGACATACAATCATGGTGGCATTGAATCATGAATTTTTTTGAAGTACATTTTTAGATATTGTTGTAAAGGTGTTACTTATGGTTCCATTGTCAAAACTCAAAGTCGAAAACCCTATCCTCTTGGTTGACTCATACCATTACGATTTCATCGTATTCGCTACTATACTATTAATATATTTTATGTTTTTTTCCAGTACTATTCAAAAAGCTTCAAACAATCTTCCTATTCTCGTCTTTTTCCTCTTACTAATTAAGCTGGTGCATTCAATCAAGAGAGTTTTAAAGCTGCGACAGCATTGAAGTTTATATAAAACTCAATCAATCTGATCATAAGCATCATCATAAGCACGACAAAGTCATGCATAATAAAAAACACGCGATAGTAATAAATTGAATTATCGCTAGCCCGGTAGGAAGACCTAATTATTGATGGTATATATCTGATAGGGGTGTTTGTATTCATATCAGGGTTAAGATAAGTCAATAATGTCATAGTCTAATAGGAGATATTTACGTCTAATGGTTACACCATCTTTACCCATGTGTGAAGTGGCATAGTCGAGTGAGTAAATCTACACTTAATCAAAGAAGATAATCGAGCTCTTATAGCCAAGAAGTACATAGTTGACTCATAACCGATGACGCCTCACTCATTAAGTGGTCAGGTACTGCGTAGATCATGATGTTGAACAGCCAACATTCCAACGTGTTGAACATGAAGGTCTAATTAGAATCAATCAATTGTTCAATCAATACAAAATCATATATGTATGATACGCTTTATGAAGAATACCGATCGAGCTACACTGAACAGCGCCATGCTCTGCGTCATGATGACACATTGATATGTGAGAATATATTTTTTGGTGATATAGATCTCAAGATCAGATTAGAACTCGTATTTTAATAAAAGGGAAAACTCAAAACAATATTCAAAGGTAATTATGTGAAGAGTTTATAGAGATACAATTCTCATTTCCTAATTAATAACCCTTGTGTTTCCAGTGAATTAGTGGATTACATGACCAGTATTAATCGTATGGTTCCGAATTTAAATGTAATAAAACTAGTCCAATCCATACTCTAACACATTAGAGTGCTAAAGGACATAATGTGTCTTACAGAGGGGTTATAGATCTGACTTTCTTCCACTCTAGTGATTAATCATTTTCAGTGTCTTTGAACCAATCCATCTAGGCCCGACTGGAAGGGCAATTACCCGCCTCAGAGAAGGTATTAAAAAACGAATCAACTCAACTGAATTAAGTATAACTAAACCCACTGAGGGATACTATCCTCATCTGGAGTACTTACTCCCTGATGGAATCCATCAGCTTACTCCTTCAGGTAGTTCCAAAGCTGAAGTAGTCTATCAGACTGCTGAAAACATATTCATATTGGAGTGAGAACTACTATAACTCTTCATCCTCGACCACTAACGAGATGATTAACATTGACAAAGAAACTTCCCTTTAAACACTATCAAGAGTCTGAGTCACGGGGTCTTCGAGCTGACCTAAATTATTTTTTATTTTTAGCATTATGGATCTACCGGATTTATACTAGACAACTCGCGCCAATACAATAAAAACCCCAAACAGCATTTTCAGCTTGTTATCATTTTTTGTTTACATATGTTTAGTCACATAATACAATTTTCCATAAGGGTAAATCGTTGATGTCCTTTATCGTTATGGAAGGGATCCCTCCATTGATAAAATTAGCAACAGCGTATCACGATATAAGCTCTCATCCGTCCCGAACCATTGAAAATTCAAGTCCTGAGTAAGTACAACATGGAATTAACGTATATTCCTTTCGTTGAATCCTGACTTTTTCCCCTTCTATGATATTACCCATTTTGTATTGTGGAGTATATTGGGTGGGTAGTCGTTATCATAGCTAATACACAACAGACTGAGAAATACAGAGTTATTCTCACTGTCCTACTCACGACACCTATCAAGTTCCAAAATCTTTTTTATCATAAAAAGAGACTTTATTTGTAACTCACTTCAGTTTTGAATACTTTTAAGTTATCTAAAGCTTCAATCCCTTTATTATGTGAATCTTATATAAAATCACAACAAAACCTTGAAGTCATCATCAATAAGATGTCCCATAAAGTTACTTTTTTTTAATTCCCTAATGAGGGAGTAGCAAGCAGTTTATATTCACATTATACTCACTACTTTAATCAGCTCCATAAACTAACTTCAGTCTCGACGTTTCATTCACATTTTCTGAAATGATTTCTTAGTTATTTTGTCACATGATGCAAGTCTTAACACTTTCAGTGTATATAGTCAAAATCTAGGATTAAACTCATCCTTTAGGATCATATCTGGCATCATCTTAAATGTAGATGATGACCTCAGTCTAGCATGCCATAAGAGTGAATCATTCAGTTTAGAGGTTAGACATAAGCTGAAGTAATATTACTGTTTAAGTAGCACCTCTCAAAAATATTGAGCCGAGACAAGGAAGTCTTTCATTAATTAGGTCTGTGTTCGGTTCACCATGTTAATAATATGATACGTTGTATATAGCTATAAGAGGTAAACGGGCTCGAGTAATTAGTAAGCTAATATTTGTTTATGTGTACGGGAGTAAAGCCTCAAATCAATCCCGAACGCCCCAGTTGTACCCATAGTAAAAGCCCACAAACGCCCCATGTAATTGTGTAGGGTATATATACCATTGTTCTCTACGATCAAGGAATATAGGTGATTGGGTTCATTTGGTGATAACAATTTGTTTTGCAAGTAATTTCAACCATTTTCTTCTCATCTTGTTTCTCTCCACTCTAAACTACCCCCCCTCTTTACTAAATTTCCTTCTTCTTTTCTTACTTGTAATCCGAGCAACATGATAATGAATTAAAGTGATTACTTGGGTAATACGTCCTGAACAATTGATATCCAAGAGGACCCACGGTGTGTTACTGTTTGATTTGTGGATTAAAAACTAATTTCGTGACTTATTGAAAAAAATAAGGCGGGGGGGACACATTAAGGGTTGGGGGCGGGGGGGGGCGTTTGTGGGGGGGGGGGGGGTTTGAGGGGGAGCTTTTGGAAGAAAAAACTTGTACTTTTGATGTTTCTTATTCTTCCTAGCTTTGTCTTGTAGCAATTTCGTGGCTTATAAACTATTTTATTCCCTTACTTTTAATAATTTGATTTTCTGATGTTTTTGTTTGTAGAGATGTAGAAAGATTCTGTTTTCATGTAGATAATTGAGTTGTTTTTTATAATCAAATTATAAAGTTGATGTAATGTAAGAGTATGCTTGTTATTTTGGATTCATAGGGTGGATGTTGGATAGATTTTGTGTTGTTATATGTTTGAGTGTTAGGAATTTAATATTTATGTTATGTCTGTCATAATAATCTGAGGGGGAGAACAAGAAGAAACGTTGAAAGTATGCATATGAAACGAACCTGCTTCTAGATCATTAAAGGCAATATAGATCTCACATCTGTAGCTTATGAGTAACAAAATTATGACACTTGCCATGAGAACCCATAAAATATTAGAGTATTTTAAGCCAAAAAACAATTCTAACTCACCCAGTATGTGTACACTAGGCGGGGTGTTTGTGCTGCAGCGTTTTGAAGTGCAACTTATCTACTTATTTCATTTTGAAAATGAAGATAATCCAAAAGTAAGGTCATTGGATAAAAAGAAAGGAATAACTCTCACTTAACTGCGGTTTAACACGAGGCCCAAAACTTGTGTAGTTTGAGAAAAGTAGATGGATAAGTGGGGCCTTTTTGCAATGCAGATTTGATAGTTCAAGCAGTAAATTGGCTTAGAATTACAAAACAATTAGACACTCATAGCGATATTTACTATAAAATTGAATTTATGTGTCTACAAGAGAATATTTTGAGTATATTTGTCTCAAATTTATCTTGTGGTGAAAGGATAGTAATTTAGTATCGATCTGGATGGATATTATTGAACAAGTGCAGGATAATATAGATTTAAATGGTAATTGGGAAAAGAAGATGTATATCGACGAGATGTTTATTTTAAGTATTATTGGGAAGTGGGTTGATGAACTATCAATATCTTCTCACCTACCTTAAATATATACTAATATATAACAATGTTCTTTTTTGTCATTTCAATTAATAAATTCTTAAATAATCTAATTTACCAAACATTAAAAAAATGATTAAGCAAATCCAAACACTAAGTTTTGAAATTGCGTTTTGTTACAACTGATTATCTGATTATAAGTTTTCAAAATGCATAATCGATGTTGAAATAGTATATCAATCGCAAACGAAACACTCACCCCGAAGTCTCGGGTCATCCTCAAGCCAAAAGGAGCACAACATGAGTTTTGATTATTCTTGAAATCAGACATTGATAAGTAATGAGAAGCAGTATCATGCGTGGAACCATCATCTGTTACCATAACGTTCTTAAATATGTGACTAATAATGATAATGTTGCGATGAGTAAGTATGTAGTTTGTAAAAATTTTGTTCACTAATAAATGCCGCACAACTATTAATTTATAATTAGAATAAAGAAGTGTTCGGTTCAAGTCCGTAGCAAAAAAATTCAATCAGAATTGACTCCAGAAAGACGGAGCTTACAATTGGAAGATTGATGAAAAGAATATAATATGGAGTATGGTTAGTTTTAACAGATTCATAATAGCTTTGACTGTACAAACCAAAAAGAAAATAGTTAATAGGAAAATGAAATTGTAATACCGTAAAAATAATGTGCGATGATAGAACGGCAAAAGTATAGCCTAACAAAGTTATAGGAACTCAAAATACGCCATTTAGTCAACTCGTCAAAGCAGTAGTATTACAGTGGAACAGCTGATGAAGAGATGGCCTCAAAACTTAGACACAGTTGCGTACGACACATGGGACACAAGTATAAACAAAAAAAACCCACTCCTGGGCTTCTACAACAACAACTACCACTTACCTGTGAATTATAGTTTAAGCTAACACAAAAAATTGAAGTCTAAAGATCATTCTAGCGTGCTCAGATTGTTTTACATGATCTATACTAGGTGAAAAATACATGAAACATGAAAGAATGCATACGGAAATAGCATCAAGAAGAAAAGGAATTTATGACACGTTTTCATATCCATAATATTCAACTATATTTCACAGTATATATATGTAAATTTGTGCTATTCATCGTTCGATAGTCATACTGTCATGTGACAGCGGATAGAATAGTAGTAAATTAGATAAGTTAAATGTTCATATGTTGCGGTTGTATTTAATATTCATCCCAATTCTTTCCATGATCTATTCTAGAACAAGATACTCTAACTATAACATAAGGATCAAAGAAATCACATTATCGGACGAAAAATAACAGTTAGGTGTATGCATAAACAATATTATGCTTAACCGAGTATTTTTCAGGGATAGTTCAGGGTTATGTTCAGTGCTCAATCAACACATCATTTCTGAAGTAACTTTGTATTAATAATAAAAGCTAATTAGGTGGGATGTTTTGGTGATTTAAAACAAGAATGTTAATAATAATATAAGAAAAATATTCTCATCGGTAAAAACAAATTTTGTTTTAGTATATATAAAGGTAAAAAATTTGTAAACTATTTAGATATAGAAGCATTAAAAGCAATGAAGACACGGAGAATCAACAGACAATTGCCTAAAAAATATAATCGAATCTTAGTAGCGAAAGGTGCCAAGTTTATACGCCCAGCAGACGGTCACAAGAAAAATCAACGTATTTCACATCCAAAATATCTTGACACTCTATCTATAAATGCCACACGCCTAGATAAGAAGCAATGCGATGGTAAAAAAATTTTAGCCGGGTACCTCGAATTAATAAAGAGATATTGATTAACATTCTAATGTTGTTAAAACTTAAACTACTTCCACGCACACCACACCCACTATTAGCGTCGACTAATACAATTTTCTGTTGCCCAACTTAAACTACTCTGACCTAATGTCTCTTATATAGTAAAGATCATCCTAGGTTTACGAAGACAAGTAACCAGATATAAATATGTACAAATAATATCTTCGCTAACTTTAGCTTATCTTCTATATCTTGATCTTCTTAAGGAGATATTTTAGAATCTTTCAAATTCTTCTCATTTTAAAGGATTATGTATTAGCTGTGGCATGTTGGAATGTAAAGGATGGGGGAGAGAATGGGTAAAGGTGAAGAAGAGATGTGGAATAGGAGGGAGTCCTTCTTGTGTCATTCTTTTATTATATTTTTATCTCATCAACTCAATAAACTTCACCACAATATTCCCCTATTTTTGATGTATGACAGAAACACAACAAAAGTCATGTACGGACTACTTCATCAGTAAAGCTTTAACATAAGCTTCCCCTGAAAGTTGAGTGATGTTAATCCATACAGTTGGCCTTTATAATCCTGAATGAACAAAACTTCCCCTTAGTAGATTTTACGTTTGTACAAAATGCCACACCCACGATTGATCTATACGGGTTTGCCAATTGTAAACCTGTTAACATCTACTATCACTACTTTTATGTCATACATACCAATAAGGGACATCCTGAAATAAAGCAACTGTTGATACATAGATACCACTACAAAAACACACAATATCACACTTCTAATCCCTCAAACACTTTTAATCCTCAAATACTACCCACTATTAGCACACAATATAGTGAAAAATAGAACTTGACAAATCAAACAACACTAAAGCACTAGTATAATAATTGATTAGCAGTAGTACAAAACCTCGTCAAAACAATCTGAATTGATAAAAAAGACATTGAAAACAACACATGTACTGTCTTGGTCACTCTCAGGGTGCCCTAAACGATTTCGATAATAAAGTGTAGACGGCTTAATAAAACTGTAATTATGAATACAGCAAATTATTGTTCACCCTCACGCATTCGTAATACAAGTCAAACCAGCAACCCCGCTAGTATATTGTGATAGATTAACCTCACGTGTCTAGACATTAAATATACGTTAAACAATATAATAAACAAAAAGCTGTTCCTCTAAAACATATTATCACCATTCTCTTGAACTGTCAATATCTATAGGGTCTATGTCTGTAATGATCACTGATGAAGAAAAACTAGTATAAACACGAATTGATAGTAAGAAAGTAAAACAACGCCAAACTTGTGTCTTATATCTTGTACTATCCACACGTGACTTCAAATCTAAAAAAGAAATCTAGGAAAAATATTAGAATCGCGAACCTCTGAAAAAAAAAACGTTCCTCATCTCTATCACACACCCGAACCAAAGGTGCTAGCAAATTGTTAGCATATGCGACACACTCAGTAAGTTTAAATCACACCACCTTGCTAGAGTTGTCAAGATTTTCGATCACATCGATTACTTAAAGCGACACGACAAGTCTATCTCTCCAAACTGTACCACAACGCCAACTTCTCTTTTTTTATATATGGTAAGAACACAAACCTGTGAAAACTCCACTCAACTTCAAATACAGTGATAATCAATTCTTCTTCAGTAAAACCAATCGACAAACAAATAATCGCTTATGAATACTACACAAAGCCTTAAACGTTTATGAACATTTATAAACAAAACCAAATTCTGTAGCTTCCACTCTTAAACCAACTAGTAGTAACCAAGCACAGCACAAAACTGTTATGTTTAAGTCACAAACATAGTATCTACTAGTATAATTACAATATTTTTTGTTTACTATAATATTGGTTTTTGTTATTGTGTTATTTAATTTTGTAGGAGTCAAGAGACTTTATCTCGTTAGTTTCGGTCCAATACCCGTATTAAACACACAACGACGTAGCACAACATGCAGAAACTATCAACTAGGCAGCATTAAAAAAATAACCTAGATCAGCATCGAAGTATGCATAATAACTAGCATACACTAAGTCATAAGGCCAGACTAGGGGCATTAAATCTTTATTGATAGCATCATTAACTGACTCTTGAGCACACTAATCTCTCCTTTGGTCCACATTAAACCAGTAATTAGCTTATGCAGTAATTACGTCAGCCTAGCAAGCACTAAACTTAATAAAAGTCAACAAAAATAATTCATAAGCAACATACAGCACTAAAAAAATAGATAAAAATATCATTTGAGTGAGTATCGACGTTCCTATTAGGTGTTTAGAGATAATGCAAGCAGCCCTTTATCCATTACCTGTAAAGAATAAGGCTATAGCAGTAGAACTGTCATGCAGGCAACAAACAGTAATAACGAGCAGCATTAACATCTATATCTTATAATTAACGAGTCTTAATATGTCCTCTGCTGTCTTTTGTAACCCTTCAATCATCGTTGACATAGCGATTGCTGGTCATCATCTCACGTGTTCATAGCATCGACTGCTTGTTGTGTCAACACAAAAGCAAACAACTTTCGTGTATCTCTTGGCTAAGGAGAAACATCAACACGAGCAGTACTAACTGTAACCTACTCCTGTCTCTCTAGGATAACTTTTTTAAGTTCCATGACGAACATGCTGTTATTGTAGTGCACTAATTGTTACTTAAACCGACACAAAATTAGCATTCCCTCCTTAAACGAAAAGCAGCATCGTGATTTTTACTGTTACAAAAACATATATATCAGAATCCACAGAAACACTTGTTTCCCGTGTCACCTTGATGTCCGTTTACTATACACAAAAAGAATGCGTTCTGTTTGATTATAATTATGGGGTTTGACAAACCATAGATTTTGCATACGAATGTGACTAGAACGCCAAAATAGAAAAATTGAACTCTTCTTTTCTTCATAACCTCAAACATCATCAAACATTAACTTTCTAGATCCGTAGCTCTAATAGCCCTGATAGCTCTGATACCAAATTGATGAAAGCTCTCAAGCAATCATTGTAAATGCTCAAGATTTATTTAGGTTTTATATCTATGGAAAAATAACATGAACATGAAAGATAATGCATACAGGAAATCAGCATAATGAACAAAGATTATTTAAACAACAAATTAATAAAAGAAAAAACATAATTTTTTTGTTTATTGAAAGTAAAAAGTCTTTTAACATGATTTTATTAACAAGGTTTAACATTCAATATAATTCACGTATTACGCCCTAATTCTAGATGATCAATTGTAGATACAGTTACTTCTAACAGTAAAGATCAAGAAACATTTGATATGAGGCTACAACACATCATTCTAAGGCGTTTTAAAATGAATCACATGCCTAGACCACACAAAAACACTTACCGTTAAACACAGAGTTCCACTACATTTTCTTCGATGCACACTCTAAAAGATTAAGCTACATGACCTAATGTCCTTTACATAGTAATGATCATCTAGTTTACAAAGATAAGAACAAAAAAATTAGGAAATGGTATAGAATGTGATAAACAAAGAGAATTTAGTTAACGGTTGAGATTTGTTTAGCAAATATATTCCTATCACTAAACTTGTATCTTATCTCTTCTCTATCTTTTCTCTACTTAAAGGAAATCTTTAGAATCTTCAAAATCTTCTCTTATTTGAAGCGCGAGTCGACAAGCTTTGCATTAAGAGGTCCGTAGCTTGGTATGCATTCTTGTTATTTATTTTTGTCTCATTCAAATCAATAATCCCAACAATAATTAGCACTAATTCTATCACTACAACATTATGCTCCTTGGGCGAGATACTACAAAGAAGAGAGATTAAGGTATCAAGGATCCTGTGAAAGACGGAGCAAAAGAAGTTCCTCGCTATCAGTTTGACTGACTTACAATGGTACAACTGATATACTCTCTTCTAGATTTTGTTATAGTTTAGGTGCAGTTTTATATTTTAACTGATGTATAGAAACAGGTAATTATTTGTAATAATGGAAGAGGATAAAATCAATTTCTTTAAATCAGGAATGATGTTCGCTAAACACATAACACCATGATTCTCATTTCCACGCCCTTCATACTGAACAATTAACCTAAGCATATAAGACTATGATACAATCAAACCGTAGAAACACCGTCTATTTTCAAGACTTAACGGATTCAAGTCACAGTTGTTTCGTAGATTGATAGGTTGTAAGAGACGAAATGGTGGATTTATGGTATATATATCTAACTCAAGTTGTACGTACAAGACTAAGAATGCTTCCGATTATCAAGATGTATGAATTAAAGATTATGCAATCTACAATATAGCTCAGATGTAGAACGATAATGTTGAAGATCATGATACTATGTGCCCAATCTAAGATACAGCTAATCTAACCGAACGCATCTTCCCGCAGTAAGAATTGGTGACGACATTCAACAATGCTCATCTCATGTTCATTTCAGCAAGAACTAGGATCAATGAACAGGTGTATAAAGAAGATATTTAGGCTAGAGTGTGGCGAAGCTATCAAAGAGACATCACTAACCCTTAACAAACCCATAATGTTAACCAAACAAATTCTTTTTCTTTACAATGTAACAATTACTATCCTTTCTCCGATGAAAATACTTTTTAACCCTCTCATAGAATTAATCTCCCGACTTGTCCCCAACAAATTAGCCTATAAGCAACACCACTATCATCTAACCCCTATAGCCGGTTTAAACCTGATACTCAACAAGACAACAAACTATAATTCCCTGCCCCACTCCTCCCCCTTACTACTTAGTCGCGATATTTAACAGATAAACGCAAAATCAGCGCTACGTTCAACCCATACTATCACATCAGCCCCTCTATCCTTCAAAAAACACATTATGACTAGCAATAGTACCCCACTCCCTCACAACCAAAAATATCAAATGTGAACCACCAAGTGTCCAACTCATAATCCTTTTGCCCACTCGCACACCCCAATACCTCCCAACACTAATGTCACTACATTCACATGTAATGAGAATACCTTCACTAATTTAGCGAAAAGATCATAAAAATAAACTCTTTAATCATGTGTTCCACACGCTAACAGCCTTCACCCACATCAACATAGCAACGCTAACACACTAAAAGCTCAATACTGATCGGACTCAACATCACACCTACGATACCATATCTTAATCCTGACAGTCCTTATCTAAACCCAACAGATCTAATAACCTAATAACTATTGTCCACTTCGCCGAAGAGAGCGTGACCTCGCTCCCTTTACCCGTTTTTACACTACTAACGCTCTATCTTCCATTCCCCCCATGCCTTATATCCACCCTTTAATACTCCTAACCGTTGCACTAAGACAAATCAATTCCAAGCCGCTATCCTTCTTCACTAGTCACAAAGAGACCCAAACTCAGTTCAAATTTAAAACATACTACTCCGAAATATCTTTCCAACTAAATTAGTTACTAATCTAACTACACAAAATTTTGATTAACACACCATTAAGAGCTTTTATGTGCTTCGACAATATTTTGTTAATTCCGAAAGAGCTTTGTAAATTATCTTGTTTGAAGAATACTTGTAATAGTTTATTTAGGGTAGTGGTTTTAGCTATTTCATCAGCAAGTTTTGGAAGATTTTGGGGCTTCCATCGCAAAGTTAGAAAAAATTTCCGTCATTCTTTTGACAAAATTCTAGTTTCGTTTTGAGTATAATAGACAAGACAAGTACGGTACATGGAAAGTGACAAATGTTACATTTGTAGCATTTTTAAATTGGTCAAAATTCAAATTGCTTTTGATTGAAAGACATTGCGTTTTGTCAAAATCAATTGCGTTTTGATTGACAGACACTTGCGTTTTTTGCTCAAGAACCTTGCGTTTTGATTGGAAGAACATTGCGTTGATTCAAGTCGATGCGTTTTGAATCTCAAGTCGTTTCGTTTTGATTCTCAATACACATGCGATTTGATATTTTATTTTTGTTGCGTTTTGTCTAAACGTACTGCAACTGGCCAAATATTTTTATACATTTGATTTGTATCAAAAATAGTACTGTGTTTTGCTTAAGAAAATGACTTTATTATGCGTTTTTGATCAAAAAATCGTATGCGTTAAGACTAAAGTCATAGCGTTTTTGACTAAGAAATGATCGATCCGCGCATTTCAGGGTATATAGACGAATTTGGACAATATAAATCATGCACAGTTTAATGTAAAACGAATCAACAATCAGACAAACAAACATCAAGGATAAATTACGATGACTTTGGACTTTAATTCGGACAACAAGGACAATTAATCAACAAACTTTAACAACAAAAAATTATTCATTCACGGTTTCTTCTTGATTTAGTAAAATCCCGCGAAATGAATTCTATATCTCTCGGTTTATTCATAAAACCCCCCACCCCCCCCCATAAAGACGTTGTAAAATCCCGTGAACGTTAATTCATCTTAAAACCCAATCCCAATCAACACTTCAATAACACTTAAGATCCGTCAATCACATTATCACATCATAATTCTTTAATCAATCCTACATGACACCCCAATTGTAACTTCCACAACTGATAGGTCAAATGCAAAACAAAATAAGGCAGCAGTACTTGGATTAGTCCACCAAATGCTTGCAACAGGACGATATCACAATTTCGATCACAGGTTCTTACGCATACATTGATACAAGACACCAAAATCTTGTGCTGCCTTACGGAAGTGCAATCTTAAAGTCCTTACACTCCAACGAATTGTGACAGACACTCACAACTTTCCTATCAACATAGTGAATCTCCAACAGTTCTCTGAACAAAACTATAGTCGAGAGACTGTATACGAATATGACCCTGAGAACAAGCTTCATTTTTGAATCAGAAAAAGAAGGGCGAATTCATTTGATATTGACTGAATTGGATATGAAATATACATCAACTGTTGATCTGATAGAGCAGCTCAAAAATGTGGGAACCATCGAAAAGGCTACAACAGAGTGAACTCACTCATATTAAAGAATGTCAATACAAACTATTTTATGAGTTTGGTTCAATTCTACCCTCTTACGATGGAGAAACAATTGAGTCTTACTACACAAGAGATCTACAAAAATTGAATGAATGAAATGATCAGAAACAATTTGACAGTTGCAACGCATGCACGACAATGTTTCAATTCCTTCAACAACTTCAACCAGAATGGTCAAATGTCACAAATGTGAAGCAACAACAACAAGTTGGATGAATTTTCATACTCATAAAGCTCTTTACATTCTGAAACAATACAAAATTGAAGTAATGAACTCCGTGCTGAAAGAATAGCCAAGAATGCTAACCCATTAGCACTTGTTGCTACTGCTCAAACACATCAAGATCTTTATTACCAAACATCAAAACCTCACAAATTCATAATGCACAGCAATAAAAAGCTTCACTCCAACCAGTTCGTCATCGAACAACAATATACAAAGGCAGAAGTAAATAGCCAAACTAAATCACACCACTCACTAGTCAGCTTCTGAAGAAGACATGGAACCTAAACAAGCTCAGAAGGATAAAAACAATGCCAAAAATTTGGCTCTCATTCATTACAAAGTACTCAAGAATACTCAACAAACGCTACGCAACAACAACCACATGAACTTCCTCAAAACACCAAAAACAAACAATGTGCGATACTACTCAAGTACGGAATGACAATCATACCTGGACAGTTTTGGATAATCAGAGGTGCATGAATGTTTGTTGGGGCTTAGGGAAACCTGTAGGTTTCCAGTATGTGCAAACGAGGTCTGGATACAGTGTTTTTAAAAAACTTCAAGATTAGTTCATTATGCTTAGGAATGCATAAAAGAAAGCCGAAAACGGGTTAAAAGACTCCACTATCACAAGGAAAAGATGTTGCCGTTAACAACTGAGAAAGGTGTTCAACTACAAGAGAGAAATCTGACTAGCTGCAGCACAACGTTATTTAAAGATTGATGATACAAGAGTTGAAAGCACATTACAGTCATGTCAAAGAAACCATGAGGTTCCTAATGCAAACTCAGGAACTATTCTGACCATTAGGAACAGGTACACATAACGATCCATGGCGATTATAGTTTTGCCACTGACATACAATCATTTGACCAATCTGAATCCAGTTAGCAGCACATGAGCAGTGGAAACAATGATAGTAATGTCACTCCTGACTTACCCGGATAAGTGTGATACATGATATTCAGTGATGACCAAAATTATGTATAAATGTGAAGAAGAGCGTGTTGCACTTGCTAATATAATTGCTAATTTAAAACTTGATGGCGATGAAAATAATAAGATTCAAAGCAATTAAAGAAAGCAAATAGCAACATTGACTCAAGAGTTAACTATTGCAAATCTATTCCTTGCGGAAACTAAAAACACTATGGGAATCTAATATTATTCGGAATATTTGCTTAGATGCACTTCAAAATAAACCAGACTGATTTTGAGAGGTACACAAGTAGGTCCTTTAATTAATCGGAACAGTTGACTAAGACAAACTTGACAAAGTTAAATGAAGCTCTAGACTATTAGCTCAAAATGAAATTGAACATAAAGAAGGTTAAAAAAGTGAAACCTACGCAATTTCTGTGATCAAAGAGAAACATGATGAGTTTATCAAACATCGTCTTTTAACCAAGTCACATTACGAATGGGGGGGGGGGGGGGGGGGGGGGGGGGTGGGGGGTGGGGTCTTGTCAAGGAGAAAACAAAGGTATTAACGAATTATTAAGCTTAAGGAAGAAAACGATAATGACAAAATGAAATGCAATTGGAAAACCCAAGTTAAAGTTTATTAATGCAATTGTTTACAAACGAGTCATCAATCCAAACCATTATTTCATATGTTTCACCCAAATGCCCTACATTTAATGGAAGACCTAGCCTTTTTATTTTTTGGCCAATCCAAGGGTACCTCAAAAGGGCTCAAAATGAGATACCATGTTATGTATGCGATCACACATAGACCAATCTGATCCTCCTAGCAAACTAGACGACGTTCCCCTAATAGGGAAGGACGACTTAAAGAGTCTTGAAGAAAAGAGTCCGATCAAAATTGAATAAAAGACTTGAGTGAAACCCATTTGACTTACACAAAGTTGAAATAGTCTTATGAAATTTTTAAACCCCCAACCACAGCATTATAAATTCAGATCGCACAGCAAATGAAATAATAAAAGAAAATGTGATAAAATCATTTGTGAATACAAAGCCAAATATTTTTCAAAAACATAGATTTTCTTACCAGTGTCAATTCATAAGCAAAAGTAGACAAGCGATAGAAATTCATGACAATAACATTAATCATCTAAAAGAAATCTCAAATCAAAGCAGGGTAATAACATTCAAACGGAACCATCTTCTTCATCCATAACGAACCCATACTGTCGCAGATATGGAAAATCCTAGTAAACAGTTTATGCCACTACCCTTAAGACACAGAATGATAGTTTTCGCATTTGTACATGAACTTAATCAAAAATGCATCCGATTTAAAGTACGTTTGAACCTCTTGAAGAGACATAATGAACTTGAAGTCTGATAAGGTGCAGAATATACCCAACATGTATGATATGTCTTTTCAAGAATGTGTGACTAAAGAATGTAATAGTACTTTATTTATATGATTCAATCATCAACTGAATTTTCAGTGATGAGATCACTAAATAGCAAAATTGCTTATATATCTTCATAAAGACCAGGGAAAGTGACATCTTGCATAAAAGCTTTCTGAACAAACTTAATTTTGTAAGTATAAGATATTTACACTGAGCTTTTTACATAGTTTATGGAAATTTAGAAAAACACTCAATTCTCTTGAAATCGCTATAATCAAGTGAATGTCAAGACCACTGAAGAAAAATGACACAATTTGCAAAGAAAAGGCGTCAAATGTATTATTTCGAAAGGTAACTTTGCACAATATTGTGAAATACAAGATTTGAAAAGCTCAACTGCAAGACAAGAACATTGCAATAATTGATAGAGTTAAAGAAACCAATGAAAGAATGCAAAGGAAAATAGTGGATACTAAGTTTGATAAATCCATCTGTTGTTCGATCAACACAAAAAGCTCAAAAAGGATTCCAAAAACCATCAAGTTTTAGAAAACCTCTCCCGTTTCAGACTCGCGAAAGAAAATATTTTCTGCAAAGAAAAAAGTCGTTTTTAAAAACTAATTAGTCCAGATGGTTTTATCAAAAACAGTCACTCCACAGAAGTTGCCTCAAAAACAAGCAAAGCAAGCTGTAAGAAACAACAAATGTGATAAAAAAAACCAGGCATGTATCGAAATGCAAGTAGTACCACACAAACTAGAGCACCACAGTTGAATCTACTTCAATGGAATTACAACCTCTTGTATCTACATCTACAGAGTATCTCACAAAAACAATTTCGCAGACCCCAAGCCTAAGGAGCAATCAAATGAAAAATAAGGTCGAATGCCAAAAACACTAGGTCCTTGTGAAGTATTAAGGAATACCTAACGAATAAGAACACCCTAGGGATTTCTAAGCATAACTAATCAAACAAGAGTCTGTAACTGTCGTGGAATGACAGTTTCTAAATTCCAGAACTATCGAATTTAATGTGTATATGCCTACTTGTGGAAAATGTTTGTTTATTTCGAATCATGATCTATGTGTTTCTAAGTATATGAAAGACGTGAATGCTAAACTAAGAATCCTAATTGTATGCAATTATTACTAAGAAAAACCCAAAAGTCAAGCAGAGAAACAAATCTGTTGCAACATCACCCGTAAGAAACAGTTAGGCATCAGAATCCCCAAACACAAATTCCAAAGAGTTACTAAAAGGATGTAGTTATAAGAAGAACTAAAAGGTGCGTGGAAATGTGTATAGTCAACAATTGCCCATCAACATATACATGTTCCAAGACAAAAAGGAAATGTTACCTAAAGTTTAGGAACGAAAGTGAGACTAAGAAATTAGTTTTTTCCATAATAATGTATCTAGGATAACAATGTCTAAACACACAAACACATTTAGATCCATATTGTCATTTAATTCCTCGTCCTCTAATATTCTATACAGATTTTACAACTCATCCCTATTCATTGTTGACTCTGGATGCATACAATAGCAACATGACGGGCCAATCTATCTCTGCTTGTGCAAGTTTTAGTTGAAAAATACTTGGTACCTTCATTTTGGCAAGGATCAATTTGCTCAAAATTCTAGGTTAATGAGATTTGGTTCAAGGGAAACTACGATCAAATAGTTAACTAGGTCGAAAAGGTCTCAATCCACAATCATTTCCTACGTCGGAAGATCCAATTTGCAGTGATGCGGATTGGAGTTCCAATTTCAGAAATCATAACAAGTTATTGTTATAGCGATCTTCAGTGTAAACGACTTCCTAACCCGTAATACGTGGAACTGAACTTCTATAGAATTTCTCTTCAAGAAAACAATTCTATCAACTCCCCAACTGTTCATGGCTAAAGCAACACCAACACAAGCATGGTTTAAGTGCCATCGAAGACTTCTCATCTCAACCAACTACTACATACAATGTCTTTAGCATTCCCCAAAGAAAGATGTTGTGATTGGTTTAACCAAAACTTGAAGTAATTCAAGGATCAAAACTATGTATCCTCTTGTGAAGTGAGTAATAAGCAAAACAAGTCATTCAAACAAAGACTGTTCCAAAGTTCAAAATGACGGTTAAAATTTTTTGCTTCATATGTACTAATGTGGTCCAGAGAAAGGTTGGCAAGCATAAATGGAAGGAATATATTTTGGTAATTAGTCGACGACTACTCCTGATACACTGGGACTTTCTATTCTACCTAACAAGGATGTAAACCCCAAAGTTTTAAAAACTTTCTCCCTCCACTTATGATCCAAAGAAATCTTCAAGCCCCAGTAATTTTTGTTCGCACTAACAGAGGCACCGAGTTCTTAAACAAGACACTCCATGCATTCTTCAAAGAAGAAGGAATTGAGCATCAGACTTCTACTCCTCGAACAACCATACCTTGAACAGAACGGCGTTGTCGCAAGAACGAAACCGCACATCTGCGTATAGAGGCTGCTCGTAACTAGCTTTCATTTACAACTTCTAACTACCTTTATTCTTTTAGGGCTAAAGCAATTGCAAACCGGCAAGCTAATAAGCCTCAAAACAGATCAATCATCATCCCAGACTCATGAAAAACGCATATCACATCATTAATGACATAAAAACCTCAATACACCATTCACATGCTTTGGTTGCATTTGTTACCTAACAGAGATGGTGAAACTTGATAAGATGAAAGAAAAAGGGGAACGTGCGTGCATTTTGGTATATACTCTTCTACCACCATCAAAGTGATATCGTGTCTATAAACAAGAGAACAAGGGTTGATATTTGAATCCATCCATCTCATATTTTTGATTAGATCAAAGAGATGTTCAGAGACGTCTGTTGCTATGACACTTCAGGCCTATCGTTTCCCCCCAACGACAAAAGGCGCCAGATTAATGACCAACCCTTACCCTGCACCATAACTCAAAATGTTTACATCCTCAGCAGATACACAGTTCCATCAACAACAAGAGATGGATCTTCTTTTGGTCCTTTGTATGATGAATGTTTTCAATGATGGTACTATCTCGTGTCAACAAGTCCATCTTCTCCCACCTCGATAATTTCTGTTCACAAGACACACACCCTTCAACGAATATTCACACCGGACATCAGAACCGACAACTCAAACAAAGTTCAAAAGCTAAGAAAACAACGAAATCAAGGCAGAATTTACTAATCCTTCTGTACACCGTACATCGAACATGTTGAGTTCTTCCACCACAGGCAAGTATTGGTAATTCAAATGTAGCATACCTTCAATCATCATCAAAATTCAGAATACCGATGGACAAAAGATCACCCCTTAACCTCAAGTCGTGGAAATCCATCCAACCATGCAAACAAGATGATACTTCCAACAGATCCTAAATGTGGTATGTTATCGCGACTCACACGTGGAGTATTGTTGAATCGTAAAAAAAATTAAGGATGCAATGCAGATTTTGCATGGATAGAAGCAATCAGTAAGAACTTCATCAGATTGAGAAATAGACTACAAGTCCTGGGTAAGCGTCGTTGACGAAACGCTCTTGGCAAAACGAAATACAAGCTAAAGTTGTTATGGAAAAAACAAAAAGATGAAGACCAAAAACATTGTAAATTCGCAACAAAGCAAGCACAAGACTTGTAGCAAAAGGGTTTATGCTCAGGAAGCTAGGAAATTGAATTCGAAGAATCATTTGCTCCAATGCTCGGCATTGTTGATAGGCTTCAGGATTTATTGTCTCATATGCTGGCACAACATCTTTATAAATTATCAGATAGAGACGTGAAAACGGCATTTCTTTCTTAATGGTCTAATTGAAGGGGAGGTTAGTGTTTCACAACCAGAGGGCGGATTCGTGTGAATCCTCGATCAACCAGACAAAGTTTTACCGTACCTATAGGAAAGCTCTATATGGTTTGAAACAAGCACCACAGAGCCTGGTATGATGAACACTCCAAATTCCTGGATTTCCAAAAGTTTTAACTAAATGTATCATTGACCCGACCATAATTCATGATAAAATACGGGAGACATTCTATCTTGGCATGATATACGTTGATAGACATTAGTTTTTGTATCCACAAACCCTGAAATTTTCAAAAACGTTTTTTAAATTAATCACGGTAGATTTGAGATGACTTATTGGTGGAAAAATGAAATTCTAATTTTAGGACTTCAGATCCACCATCCCCACGCGTATTTTTATCAATGCAGGCCAAATATACTTTTAGAGATCTGAAAAAAACATGGTAGTGGAAAAAGGACAAAGCATTGATACACAAATGGCTACGAAACCTAATTAAATGCAGCATTGAGTGGTGAACGCCTTAGACCAAAGACTACCGTAGGCAAAATCAGGTCACTCATGTATCTGAACTTCTAGTAAACCAAACATAGTGGCAAGTCTTTATGTTATATGTGCAAGATATCAAGCAAGACCGACTGAAAAACACCTCAAAGAGGTTAAAAGGATCTTTCGATACTTAAGAGGTACCATTCACATGGGACTCTGGTATCCGAAGGGTTCTGGCTTTGAACTAACAGCTTTTTTAGATGTCGATCATGCCGGTTGCGTTGATACTCGCAAAAGCACTTCTGGAGGAATACAGTTCCTAGGTGATAAGCTAGTCAGCTGGATGTCAAAGAAGCAAGACTGTACTGCAATGTCATCCGCAGAGGCTGAATACGTGGCGTTATCTGCAAGTTGTGCTCAAGTAATGTGGATGCGGACACAGCTTCAAGATTATGGCTTCAACTACAACAAAATACCGTTGTATTGCGACTCTCAGTCAGCCATAGCAATATCATGCAACCCCGTGCAGCACTCCCGTACCAAGCACATCCATACTCGGTATCATTTCATCAAAGAACAGGTTGAAAACGGTATAATTGAATTGTACTTTGTCAGAACTGAATACCAATTGGCTGACATGTTTACTAAAGCCCTTCCCGAAGAAAGGTTTCAGTATCTCGTCAGACGAATTGGTATGAGATGTTTGACTCCAGCAGAACTGGAGGTTCTGACAAATGAATCTGCTTGATGCCTCATCAAACATCAACATGTACATATTTTTGAAAAAAAAATACAAAAATATAAAATTTCAAAAAGAAAATACAAAATCAAAAAATCAGAAAATGTTTCAAAAAATATTCTTCTCGACATGTCTCTTGGAATCGATAACATTTACGTACCTAGAAATGTTGATTAATATCGACACATGCGTGTAAATGAAGTTCGAACAGGAGTTTCAAATGCTTTCAAAACATGTCATTTCTAATTTTTCTTAATGGCTTATGTGCAAATATCAGTACGTAACCCAGACTTCAAATAAAGGAAAGCTTATCTATAAAGATAACTTATCCTAACAACGAGAAATTCAACTTTTCTCGGTCTTGAGCACCAATCTGTAACACCCCCAAAATGGGTCGCAACGGAATAAGGATCCGGGGCATGTTACTTTGAGATCAACAGCACAAGATATATATAAGAACGACACAAAAGTCGTTACAAAAGCTTATAGCTTTACTTGTTCTTTATTTAATATTTACAAAAGACGACATAGATTTCCCCAAAACATGATGCTCAT
>BQNB010056422.1:20953-38675 GCA_026074375.1 Tanacetum coccineum | reverse complement strand
CCGGTTTGGCTAGCCAATAAAATTCGTCCCAAAATGAAACGGAGATGACCGGTAAAAACATGTAAATCGGGTCGAACTGATATTATTTTTTTATTCTTCGGGTAATCAGTTCCTTTTTGTTTTGTTGGCGTATAAACTTTAATTACAAGGTACCCGCCGTTGCAACGCGCGGGTACCCTGCTAGTAATTCTAAAAAGGAAAATGTGTGAATTGGGGAATACTATAAATTTAGGTGTCTTTTAGCATTAGCTGTTGTTCACTCCAAAACAGATGTAATCGAGAGAGAAAAGAGATAGACAGCTTAAAGATATGAAGCCCTAGTTGTATCTTTAGCTATACGAGACATCATGGCCTGTGCGTTTATTTGTTTTCCCTATCTTACATACTTTGAAGTTTATCTTACATACATTGATGATAGTGCAAAACTTAAGTGTGGACAATACCTGTTTTAGTTTTACCATTTTTTGGGCCAATTTAAATTTTTTGTATACTTGTTTGCCCTTGTGATCTAGTGGTTTTACGCTTTTAGGATAATATATTAGAATAACCGAATCAATTTATTGGTGAAATGCGATAAATTTCGGATAAATTCGAGATGTGTCCCGGTTAATATTGCAATCCATTCTAGGATCGATAACATTTGCTAGCACAGATTATAGCCCTTTCCACTATATTGTGAGGATTTGAGCCTATTTCATATATAGCATACATCTTTTATGCTCGATCTTTTTGCTATGAGTGTGCTGGTGATTTTAATTATTCTAGAACTTGTGCTTGTAAATCATTACGAATTCCGCAGTGCGATCACACTTGTGTGATATAAGTGTATTCGTGTGACAAAGAGGCAACCTTAGGATTTAACCCAAATAGCCTTTTCTGTTTTCATAATTATTTTTAGCTAGTTACACTGATTAGCTAACCAACCATAGGGACCTATTTGTTAGCGCTCACTTTTAGTGCTAGATACCTTTAGAACACCCGTTGAGCCATCCCGTTCGGTTGATAAAATCCACTAAAAAGGAAAAAAAGATTAACCATAAACCTTAGTCTAACCCTTTGTAAAAGTCTAAATGGTTGGTTGCTAGTTGCTTGGTATGTGGATTGTTTTTTTTTCTGTTTATTGTGTTAGCTACGCTTCGCATTTGTAGTTTATTTTTTTTGCTGCCATTTCGGACCAATGACTGGAGACGTGCAGCTCTCTTATTTGTATTTTTTTGTGGTGTATGTTTATGCGAAGTGTGGGGGGTTTGATGTATGAAAAAAAGAAAAAAAAATACAGTCCATCGAGAAATAAGTAAATGTTAAAAAAAGGTGATGACTGTTATAGCCAATGTGTTTATATTTTTATGAAGGAGGAAGGAAGATGAAGTTTGTTTGAGATATCGATTAGCCAATGTGCTAAGACATGATATATATAGGGTGATCGATATATGAAAAGAAGCTTTATGTAACTATACATCATTTACGGGTTTGCGGTCTTGAATCAGTAACTGAGCAACATTGTATTTAGGACTTTTGACTTATATGTTCGTAATACACCTTCTCATAAATTATCCATGCCTTATCCATACCCTTTCTTCAACTCCGAGCACTTAATCGTTTACAACCCAATATAAAGCCCCTACATTTTGAGTGTACACTTGGTGCTACGCCCCCATCGGGTTTCTTTTGTTTTATTGTACAGCCTTTATTAAAAAATTTGGTCACGACTAAGATATGTGTGTGATTTCTCTTTATATCTCCACCACCTAAATAAATAAATGAGCGTTGAGTGAATTATACTTCATTCCTTTTTCGTAAGGTGCGTAGAAATGTTAATCAAGCAAGAAAACCTTTGGGTATTGTCAAACACCTCGATTTTTAACCTATAAACCTTACAACTATGAATCTTATCTCGTACTAGTACTTGGTAGATTTGCATCGCATTTTTCTAATCATTCTTATGCACCTTGTGGATTTTATTTTCTTTAATTCTAGATTTGCTTGAGGGCAAACAAAGTTTAAATGTGGGGAATTTGATAATGCTCAAATTAAGTATGTTTTTAGGAGCGTTATCATGGTTTTTGTACATGTTATTTGGCTATTTTTATGTGGTTTTGTTACTTTATTGTATCAAAGTGTGTTTGCAAGTTTATTTGTTGCCAACATATTCGTATGATATAAATGTGATAAAGAAACAATGAATAAATAAAGATTTGTGCATGTACGAAGATTTCCCGACAAGTGCAAGTCTTTTGGAGTATATTTGAGAAGATAATGTCATAAAGTTAGTGGTCCAAAGATTCAATCATATGGCACAAGATGGGAAACGAGAAAGAAAAGAACAAAAGATGCTAAATCGAAGAATATTGGAAACCGTGTTGTTCCTGACACACCTCCACCATTTTGGCCATAACTTGAGCATACAAACTCCGTTTGACTTGATTCGACAGCCCACACGTCCGTAAGAGGAAGAACTACAACTTTTGTTTTGACAACTTTTTGCACATATTAAAGGAATCATCCGTCAGGGGCATTTTACCGGTCGGCTCCTCCAACCAAGACCTACGATTTTCATCTTGCCTCCTGACATGCAATTTAGCCGTCCTGCTGGATATTTATGTCTTCCCCATGTTTCATTAATACTCCAATTTAAGTGCCATTAAGCCTCAAGTCCGATCATATCACCCTAATAACTCATAATTCTAGAACTTTCATGAATCTTGGACGCCAAAGAGTGTTCAAGTATAAATACAACCATTAGGGCAATACTTTTCCATACTTTTCTAAATACTTTGATACTTTTCTTTACCAATCTCCACAATAACTCACACCACTCTCTCCTACCACCCCACCCTTTTCCAGAGGTGTTGGGGGTCAGTTTGTTGGTTTGGTCGCCACATACAACCATAATCTATGAATGAGTTAGAGAAGAAAGCTACGAGCCATAAACAATCTAATCTCCAACAATCCTTACTTCCAAACACCCCAATGACATACACTCACAACATGAGGTTGATTTCAAAAAAGGTTTTGGGTAGGAGGAATTGTATTTTGGTTGTTTCTTTTGGTTAGAATCTTTGGTACTTGAATTCTAATGTTTGGTTACTTCTTTTTTAATATTCAATCATGTTTATGTTCTTGTTGTGGTGATTTGTGTATTTTGTGATTTGTGTGATCTTGTGAATGATGTGTTATACTTGTTTGGTTCATATGAAAACTTGTGGTAAAGGGATGTTTGGATTTTATTAGTGTTTGTTTGGATTATGATGAAAACACCATATTTGGTTAAATTGGAACTTGTTCTTATTTATTGTTTTAGTTGATCATTGTTGAGTCTATAGGTCAAAAGGATTCTAAATCGTGGTCGATTTCAATTCATTAATCGACAAATGTTTTGGTCTTGTGCTTGTGACGATTGTGCAAGAGAATTAATAAACATAACAAGTAAAGGTTTAACTTAGATTAATGTCGAAATGGGTCTTTTGAATATGTTTTTCTAATCATCTTTCAAATAAATGTAACGTAACAATCAATAACATCAAAGTCTATAGGTCGAAAGGATTCTTTGATATTGTTGGTTTAGGCATATGGCTCATGACATGACCACTTGATTGAGACTTATGTATTATTGATTTATAAAACACTAAACTATTGTTATTGGTTCTATAGGTCGAAAGGATTATCAACGATAATATGTTGTCCAAACTAAACATCCTTATATCCATGTGATCATTTGTCTAAACATGTATGTTCTTTGTGTTCTTGCTGAATATTACTTTTCCAAAATGCTTTCCTTGGTGGTTTGATCTGTGACAACCATAACCACCGACTTGTTACTTGCTTAGACAAACAAACAACACTTGCGTGCAACCAAGTCTCTTGGGACGACCTTGACTTACCAATCACTATACTACATATGATTAGGGTATACTTGCCCGAATGTGTTCATATTAAACCGATAATTCTTGTTTATAAATTTAAAGCTCGATAGAGACACATCAGTTGAATACATAAAATTTAAATTAACTTAAACTAAAATAAATTTATGTGCGATTCGCCTTTCCCCAAAATAATGGAGAATTAGAAAAGCCAATCATATAAAATCGATGACTTATTGATTCATAGCCATCAAGTGGTGGCTCCTTATTATTGGTTAAAATCTCAAACTAAATTTATTGATTCGTAGCCATCAAGTGGTGGCTCCTTATTATTGGTTAAAATCTCAAACTAAATTTAATAAACATTTTACATCTTACGGTATCGTAAAAACGAGGTTAGTAATGCGCGCGTTGCCGTGGAGCACGCGAGACTAATTTTACGACGAACCAATAATCTCAAATACTGTTTGTTAGTCGTTCGGACCAACCTTGCAACGAATCGATAATCTCAGACTATTTCTGTAAGTTTCTTAAAATATACTCCCCCCGTCACACAATTATAGTCTAGATTTCTTTTTTTGTTTGTCCTAAATTAATTGTCCACTTTTAAAAATAGATAGAGAATTTATATTAAGTTTATCATATTACCCTCACTTAATGTTATTATTACAAACTTTAGGGCATGTTTGGCATAAGGGTATAGAATGGGTTTTTGGTTTGATGTGACATTAAACATTGTTTGGTTGTATATTTTGAGAAGAGGAATAGAATAATCAATGAAAGATTGATGGATACCAAGTTAGCTAGGTTTTGATGGTTTTAGCATTTTTAGTGGGCCATGTACCACTTTCTTCCCATTTCTCTTCACATTTATTTATAATAATAATATTTTTTACTAAAAAACTATTATATAAAATAATCAATGTAATTAAATAATATTAATTTATCTCTCCAATCATTTTACCAAACCAATACTAAATTCAAATCCTACACCAAATCCAAATCTTAATTCAAACCCATTCGCATACCAAACACACCCTTAAAGAAGTTAGAAATTAATTGGTTAAGGGTAAAACTGTCATTGTGCAAAAAGTAAAAGAGAAAAAGCTGTAATAATGATGTTTTTCTTAAACTACGTATTTTTTGTCGGTGGACTATAATTATGGGACGGATGGAGTATATAATAAACATCAATATTTTTTATAAAATCGTAGGCATGTCAGAAGTATTGCAATATTGAGCTCGTTTTGTTCGTCATCCGACGATCTTTTCAGTCACAATTTTTTTCCAAATGAATTGATAGGTATGCGTTCCATATTTGATAAATAAAGTTTGTTATATAAAAAAGATGTAAATAGAGAAAAGTTTAGAGTTGGTTATGTAACTTTTCATATATTTTGAGGGTACGTTTTGAAGTTTTTTTTATTAACAAAAATACAGAAAGAAGATAAAGAATTTGTATTGCCATGCACGTGCCAAAGACTTGCGAGAAACATTAGTTTTTTTATTCTTTTTTATACATCGTTACTCGG
The DNA here is from genome assembly GCA_026074375.1 of Tanacetum coccineum. Lineage (NCBI taxonomy): Eukaryota > Viridiplantae > Streptophyta > Magnoliopsida > Asterales > Asteraceae > Tanacetum > Tanacetum coccineum. The sequence continues at coordinate 33,283 of BQNB010056422.1, read as the reverse complement.
GAAGTTTCGATTATTAAATTGCCCAAACAACCTGGTGTTTAATATAAGCGAGGTTCGTAACTCGCGCGTTCTCGCAGAGCGCGCGGGACTATTTTTGTCACGGACTGATAATGCTAAGTATTATTTGTCAGTCGTTGGGACTTACCTTGCAACGACCCGATAACCTCAAAGACTATTTCCGTAAATATTTTAAAAATATATATTAAACTTCAACATTTTTTATAAAATCGTATGCATGTCAGAAGCATTGCAATATTATGCTCGTTTTGTTCGCAATTCGACGATCTTTTCGGTGATATATTTTCTTCCGAGTGAATCGATAGATATGCGTTTCATATTTGATAAATAAAATTTGTTATATAAAAAAAAGTAGTAAACAGGTTAAATTTGAATGTCGATTTTGTAACGTTTAAAACATATTCAAGATGCGTATTAATTTTTTTTTTTTGTTACATCATTAGTCTTGAATTTTTTTTATTGCAAAAAGGGAGTGTTTAGCAATACTCGTAAAGATATATGTATGAGTTTGTATATATATGTATATATATATATATATTATTATTATTATATATTATATATATATATATTATATATATCTATATATTTTATATTTAGGTATAAAGATCAAATAAAAAGACAAATTATCCGTAAGAAGGATAAAAATAAATATTTTTTTTTTTAAAAGTTCTGCAAAAAATTCTAAAAAAATTTCACAAGATCGTGTATGGTGGTGCATGAAAAGTTGTGAAGGAAGTTTTTTTAAAAGTTGATACTTTTGCCGAAAAAAAAATTATGAAATAAAACGTTTGTGCATTAATCGCTTTGTGTGTGCATCTAAAAATAGTTTTTGTACCCAACTTTCTTTGACTTTTTGCATCAAAATTTTATTGCGCATCAAACTATAACAAGTTGAAAATTTGTGCATCAAAATTTTTTGTGCATCAAATTTTTATTTTTTTGTGCAGTTTATAAAACGTTTGAAAACTCAAAATTAGAAAAAACTTCTTTTACAAAAGTTTTATGCACCAACATACCCCTGATTTTGTGGATTTTTGGAGAAACTTAAAAAAAAAAATGCTTTTTATCCTTCTCACGGATATTTGTCTTTTTATTTTAACCTTCCTTTATTTATATATATATATATATGTATATACTATATATATATATATATACGTATATATATATATACATATTTTATACATATATATACATATAATATACATTATATAAATATATATTATGTAGGGAAGGTTTAAACTTAAAAAAGACAAATATTCGTGAGGATGGATAAAAATGAAAACTTTTTTAAAAATAGTTTCAAAAATTCAAAAAATTTCATTAAATCAGAAAGTATGTTGGTGCCAATAAAATTTTGTAAAAGAAGTTTTTCTAATTTTGAGTTTTTATAGTTTTTTTTTAATGCGCAAAAAAAAGAAATTTGATGCACAAAAAAAAAATTTTTGATGCCAAATTTTTCGACTTGTTATTAGTTTGATGCGAATAAAATTTTTTGATGCAAAAAAGTTAAAAGAAGTTGGGTAAAAAACGAATTTTTTGTTGCACAAAAAACCGATTTAATGTACAAACGACTTTTTTTTAAATAATTTTTTTTGGCAAAACATATCCATTTAGAAATTTTCTTTTACAATTTTTTCATGCACAACATTACACGATCTTGTGGAAGTTTTCAGATTCTTTTTGAGAACTTTTTTAAAAAAATAAATCTTTTTATCCTTCTCACGAATATTTGTTTTTTTATTTGATCTTTATCCTATATTATATTATATATATATATATATATATATATATATTGTATATATATATTTCTATAATATATATATATATATATATATATATATATATATATATATATATATATATATTAAAATTCAACATTTAAAAAAAAATCGTACGCATGTTAGAAACATTGCAATATTGGGCTCGTTTTGTTCGCAATTCGACGATCGTTTTAGTGACATTTTTTTTGCGAATGAATAGATAAAAATGCGCTCCATATTTGATAAATAAAGTTTGTTATATAAAAAAAGTCATAAATAAGTTAAAGTTCAAGGTTGATTCTGTAACATTTAACATATTTTAAGGTGCGTTTTGAAATTTTTGTATTTTTTTTGTTACATGGTTAGTCGTGAATTTTTTTTATTTGCAAATAAAGGATTAGTTTAGCATACTCGTAAATCTTACTGCTCATGGTAAGATGTCTACTAGTAGCTCACTGTTTTATGAGTATTTTATACGAGTAGCTCACTGTATAATATAGGAATGCAAATCTTACTGCTCATGGTTTCGTAAAAAGTACATGTCTACTAGGAATTCGATTTTTTTTTTTTTTTTTTTGTAGTAAAGAAATTCTAAAAATTTAAGTTAAATATCTTTTTCATATTGTAATATATCTTAACTAGCTACGTAACCCGTCCGACGGGCGGGTTCACTTTTGGAATTTGGTTTGATAAGAGGTGTGTCAATAATATGCATATCCTTAGATGAACAATCCCATCAGTGCTTTTGAATATAAACTTGGTTATATCAATTATTGTACCAGTTGTGGCTGTTTCTGAGCATGTAGTTGTACCGTGCATATCAGTTCCACTCATCGTCCTTGCACACTTAATACCCCAATAAAAAAGTTGCAAGTTTCCCTTTAACAAAGAAGTGTGGGATCAAGTCCAGTGTTTAAACAATGTGTATTAAAAAGGTAAAAAGTTAAGTGTATGTCATTTCTTTTTAAAAAAAGTGTTGCAATATACTTGCCTTTCTTCTCGAGACATTCAAACTATACGTAGCCAAAAAGTGATGAAGAGTCAAATGAGCTGATATTTCGGATAAAGTACACCTATTCGGGCTGCACAAAAAGCACACAATTAATTAAATGTTGTTTCAACTAATTTCAGGTATACTGACTATCTCCAAAATGCTTCTTTTGTCATCCGCTCGGCCACTAACATACCAATTCCAGAAGCAAATTAAAATATATGACAATTCACAACTTATATAAGAGGTGTACCACACGCCATTGGAGCTCACGCTGTAGTTGCAGTGGTGCACCAGTGGTACGGCTGAGTACATATGAAGGTGCTAATCTTCTAGCTAAATGCACCAGATTGTTCATGGAAGAATCAGTCATTGTGCTATAAGATTCCGTACCATATCAGACATATAGGTCAGGCTAAATTAAAATATGTTGACCACAGTAATCAATATAGAATGCTTGTATAATAATCAGGACAGCTTAATTAGGTACCTACAGAATATGCAACCACAAGTCCCATTCCTTTAAAGGACTGATGAAAGCATAAAGCGGCCACAAGTGGTATTATCGTGCACATATTATCCGATGCACCCATTGATAGTCCTATCACAACCGAATGCACAACTATTTCTTGTTGAATAATTAGCAGCCACTTAATACAAGTTGTATAGTAAGGTTAATAAGGTATAACCTTATTGAGCATGTACAATGTCAATAAACTACAGTTGATGTGGCAACCTTATTTGAGTTTTGGCCAAACTGATAATGCCTGAGCTGCACGCTTACATCCCGCAAGATAAACAAAGTTCTGAAAACAAAAACTTCATTATATACAGAACCTTGACAATATTGATGTTTCTTTGTGATATTTTTTTTAATAAATTCAAAAATTGCAAGTTAAATGGAGTAAGCAGAATTGTAGAAGGGTATCCCATACCACGTCAGTTGTATGTTTTGTGGACTTATCCTTCCCTATTAACTCACGAGCCGAACTCTCAATCGTCTACAAAAAACAAAATTAATCATGGCTAAAGTTTGAATACAAACATACTACACATACAGACACATAAAACATGTTCCTGTATGTGTGTATAACTATTGAGATGTATGAAGATCGTCTCATAAAAATACATGCAATTTAAGTAATCGTGTTGACATAAGAAGTGTCGTTTTTGCTAGCCTAGAAATGAATAAAAAATTTAAATGAGAAGATGGAATAATGGTTAGATTATCAAACATTACAATGTTCTGATTGTCCTGTTGTGTTGCACATGTAACTAATGTATCTAACGGTTTGGATAATAGATCGACTGCCAAGAGATCGTGCAGAACAAATATATTGTTAATTGAAAGTATGCACCACACCATTCCATCCAAAATTATTCGAAAAAGTTAAGTTAAATAAAAGATGTTAAGGTTAGAAAATATACCTATGACTATTAAAACATAACCCACGACAAGCAGAGAGGAAGAACAAACGAACCATATAAAGTAAATACCAAGGTGATTCAACCTTTGGATAAAGATGTACCAGAGCGATAGGCAGCATCTTACCTTATAATGCACCATAACATGTCCATACTGCAACCCCAAGAAACACGTACAAATAAATTACAACATAGTGGATTGCTATGATATAATAACCATTAAACATTGAGTATCTTTTCCATATACGTATTGCTTATTATACGTAACCCTATTATGTGTCCATCATATAATTATGTATTTATATGGATTGCTAGAGAGTTTTCTTGATTAAAAAGCCATGTATATTTGGATAAATATCAAATATAATTATAGAGTATATCTTGCTATATTTTAAAAAATCAAAAGATATCAACATACATTAATACTACTTATTATTATTGTTTTGGATATCAAAACACAAATCAACAGTTAGCACAGTTGGTTAAGGTCATTGCATATTAATCACTCGGTCACAAGTTCAAACCTTGCCAATGTCAATTTTTTATAAATAAATACGGAAATTTAAAAATAAAAATACGAAAATCATTTAAAAATCAATAAATACGAAATTATTTAAAAATCAATAAATACGAAAATTACTAAAAATTCTTGTCATGTAGGTGCCATGTCATTGTGTGTGTCCATGTCATCTTGTGTGTTCCATGTCATCGTTGAGGTGGCGTTGAGTCACTATTTCATATTAATCCAATCATAGTTAGCCTCATATATAAGTTATAGATGGATTCTACATTTCTACTAGTAATTCAATTTTTGTTCACTTTTAACTCGTGGATAACAACAGTCAGTCAATGGCGGAGCAAGAAAAAAATGTAAGGTGGTTCCTTGCTTTGTTGAGCGGACAAAATTAACGGGTCAAAAAGTCAAACGGGCTTAATCGGTCGGGTTAAGTTATATTTTGTTGATCCGGTATGACACGATTATGTTACTGAGAATATATTGTTGTGGATATTTTCCCTTAAAAATCGATGATACCATTTAAGTTCACGTAATAAACTAGTAGTATATTATATATTAAGTGCAACAAAAATGTAAAACATAGTCATTTATAAAAAAAAAACTTGATTAGAAGAGGTGGTTCTATGTATCCAAGGTTCACAGTAACGAGTAACCGTAACCACTAACCACACATAAAAAAGGCTAACCCATCTTAGGGCTTGTTTGTTTAATATTTTTATTAAGTCGTGTTTAATTAACAGATGACTTAATGTGAAGACCTTTAGTTTTATCACTTACTATTTTAAGTCCTTTCTTTTGATTAAGTGAAAAACAAGCAACTTTTCACGTGACTTAATAAATTAAGTTTTTTCATATTAAGTCGATTAAGTTCAAATCAAACACTACCTTAGATTTACTACATTCAAAATATAAATAGCTCTCTTTTAAAATTGCTTTATCCAAACGAACAAAATTGCTAGATTCAAAACAAAAACAACTTTACTTTTGGAATAATTTTCTACTGTATCTAATCAAAGACTTTGACCAAACTTCAGTATCATTCATCTTCTTCATGACTTATATACTTCGATCTCTGGCGAGATTCTTTAATAGTTTTCTATTTTTATTTCTTTCATATGTTTAGGCTAGTTGCTACAGATCGGTCGACCACCTAGTCGAGCCAATCGTTCGTCGGTCGCTATTGTAGTGGTTGTGTCGGTCATCGTCGGTCGCCGACTCCAGTTGCACAAAAAGTCAAAAAAAAACAGTTTCATTTTTTTATATAAAAAAAATCATTTTTAACTTTTAAAATTAAAACACTTTAACACTGTGAATACCCCACCTATTTCATCATTTTATAATTCAAACTACAATTCAATCTACTTCTCATATTCATTTCACTATGGCTAAGAAAACTCTCAAATAAAAAACTCCAAGATCCCGAATTCATGAAAGCGTTCCGCATTTATCACCGGATCCTAATTTCCAATTATCCGGTGTCTCACCACCCATTCACTTTCGATCCCAGGTTTTGAATATCATTCACATTTACCACAACAACCACAAAATCATAACATGTTTTATTAAAATCGGATATTCAATCCTCCGTATAACAACCAACAATCTTTCTACCAATCACCAACCGGATTGTATCGTCCTACTATGGATTCATCGACATCTTTCTGTTAAATGATGAAAACACCGTAGGTATAATCTTATTAATAACCATTATTTATAATGGTGAAACCTTAATACCCTAAACTCACAAACCGGGCTTGGGCCTATTTATTCAATAATACTCCCCCGCAGTCCAAGCGGCGAAATAGCAAAAGCTCGGTTTGGAGTAGTAAACTAGAAAAGAAAAAAAACATTAATGACTGTGCGGATTTGTGACCTTAGCACAAATCACCAACACAAATCACGGTTGTGTGGATTTGTGACCTTAACACAAATCACCAACACAAATCACTAACAAATAATAAAACAACTATAACTTTTTTTAATAATAATAATAATAATAATAACTATGTCAGCCTCTTTAAAATTCATATCAAATAATATTGATCTTTTCAAGAAGGTGCTCTTCTGTTACTTTTCTACCACGGACCAATATATTAAAAACTGATTTCGCAAGATCCGGATTAGACATCTCCATAGTATCTTTATATCTGCACCCTTTGACTTGTTTAATAAATTGTTGAATGAGATTTCCTTGCAACAATGACCAACTCAGATTCAATATCTTGAATTAATTTAAAGAAACGAATAGAGAGGGTAAGAGACGGTGTTTTTTAATCGATGTTTTATTGGGGAGAGAGTTGGGGTTTGACAGGGTGATTTAAGGGAGGCGGCTCAGCGTAGCCACCTAGGTCTGAGGATCAGACCCGCTCTGATACCATCTTAAATGATGAAAACCCCGTAGTATAATCTTATTAATGACCATTATTTATAATGGTGAAACCCTAATACCCTAAACCCATAATTCGAGCTTGGGCCTATTTATTCACTAATATAATAGCCTAAACCCACAAACCGGGCTTGAGCCTATTTATTCACTAATACTTTCCAATCAAATCAATCGTATTCTCCGCTTAATCATGTTAATCTTGATATGGATTTTGAGCAGTTTCTGTATACTCAAGGTTATTATGCGGGTCAAGGTTCGAGTCATGGCAATCAAGATAATTATCCGAGTCGAGATTATTCTATGGGTCACGGTTCGACTCATGGTTCGGCCCACGGTTCGGCTCCAGTTGACGACGACTCTCCCGTCGAAGAGATGTCACCTGTCAAAGAGATGTCACCCGTCAAAGAGATGTCACCCGTCAAAGCTAAGAAGCCCTCGAAACATGCTTCAAAGGCCAAGAAGAATGATAACAAGCAGCCGTTAAAAGAGTAAACAACGGTCGAAGAGATCGCGTTGTGCAAAGCTTGGTGTGATATGTCGGAAAATAGCAAGAAAGAAAACGCTATGAAGAATAGGGTTCGCCTTAGAATTGGTAGATTTTGTGCCATTATCAATAATATTAAACAAAATCACAAAAGTGGTTCGTGTGAGCTCACTGTGTACCAAAAAGCGTGTGCAGAATAACAATTGATGTACGGGCATGCCTTTACGTTGGAGCTGTGTTGGAACATTTTGAAGGATCATGCTGCTTGGATAGATATCGAGATGCCTTCTTTTTACGAGAAAAAAATGGTCAAAAAAAATCCAAGACTTATGAAACCACCTCAGGGTCAGCACAAGGTGGTTTTAATTTGAACGATGAAGCGGTTGAGTCTGAGGAAGAGACTCAAGAAGAGCGACCAATTGGTCGTGACCGAGCTAAGAAGAAATCATCCGCCTCCTCTCGTGAGGGCTCTTCATTTATTGATTTGGTAGCCGACAAATTCTTCAACATTAAGTCGGCAAAATGGGGAAAGATGAAGGAGCAACAAGACTCCTATAAACAGTTGAAGAATCGGGAGTTGGATATGCAGGAGGCGGCGCGTCGAGAAGCAGCGGATTTTAAAAGAGAGAAACTTGAAATACAGCGTCGAGCACTTGAATTAGCCGGAAAAAAACGAAACAAAGACATCTTATTCTATAATTCAGTAATCGACCCCTCTTTGCCCGCAATACACCAACAGAAGGTGTAGGAGCTGAAGGACGAAATCAATGAGTACTATAACTTAGATTATTAGTTAAGTTTTTAGTTATTATTGTAACAAGTTTTTTGGACTCGCGCTTCGTTGCGTTGAGTGTTGTTTTTTTCTCTTACACATGATTCGCATGTTCTTTTTTTCTTTTTTTGGTATGTAAATATTCATGTTTTTGTTTGCATGTATTGTTTTGTCTTTAGGATTTTTTTTGGTGTATAAATATTCGGAACATATTTATAGTGGTTTTGGTATTTGAAAACTAAATTTGTTATTGGTGGAACTAAAAGGCATGTTTTTGTATGTTTGTTTTGTTTTGTCTTTTGCTTTTGTTTTTTTGTTTGTTTTTTTTTTCTTTTTGTTTTGGTAGTATCGATGGATGCATATGACTTAAGTATGTTTGTAATATATGATGTTATTATTTGTTGTTGTAGATAGGTGGCAAGTTTATAAGCCAAGTGGAGTGTTGCATGTGATTGTGTCAAAATTTTATGTGTATTTATAGGTTTATGCTTTCATAGTTTTTTCATACTTAAAATGGCAAATTAATTAACTTATATTTTTGAAGGCTGTACCAGCTAGACACAGTCAATTTGTTTAAATTTTTTTTACAACTAATCTTCAATCTGATTCCATCCCAATCAGATTTTCTATTGGATAAAATTTATTACAGCTCAAAATCTAGTGGCGGATTGTGGGTGAACCCAGTTTCAACCCCGGTCTTCCTCCACATACTAATACTCCTCAAAAAATCAACCCTATCCGAAACTCTCACCAAAAACCCATTCCCCAGCAAAACCGAAACAACCCCACAAATTGATTGTTCCTTAAAATCTCATGGTTTCCGTTCAAGCATTTCATCAAACACCTTAAGTGCATTATCAACCATGCCAGCTTGAGAATACAACATAGCAATCCTGACCCACATTCCTTCATAATGAAAGCCACACCAGATATATTTGTTAATGCTTCTAGCAGCAAGCTTTGAAAGTGCTTTCTAAAGATCTTGTTTTATCGCTGATTAACTAAAAAGCACAAGCTGTTTTAGTTTACCCAAACACCCCGCTTCATGTTTCGGATATTCTTGTGTTTATGTAGAGTGTAACCTAAAGCAATGTATAATTTGGGAACACGTAAAGGTCTTTCTTTTTGTCGAGGGGTTGTTTGGGATTGTTTGTTTAAACACGAGATCTATTATAGTTGTAGTTTTATATCCAACATATAACTCGAATGATAATACAGATGATGATGGGTCTGAATGGTGACATAGTTGCTAGGAAATGGTGAAGTATGCCCATAATGCTGATGTGGCACTCAAAATGGTCACATTACCTATTTCAACAAGTCCGTTAACCAACAGTAGATTGATCTGAATTTAATATACAAAGTAAACTTACCTAAAAGTGAAGTTTTTCGTAATAAAGGTTACCGTATAAGATGGACTTAAACCCTTTATTGTTGGAGTAGATAGGTTGGGCAAGTTTGAAAAGCCAAGTTGAGTGCTCTGCAAGTGATATGGGTGTCCAAAATTTATGTGAATTATAGGTTTATGCTTTCATAGTTTTTTCATACTTAAAATGGCATCTTTTTTACCACTGATTGAAGAGTTGACCCGTGCTGCTGGGTCGGATGTTACGAAAGAGCAATTGGGTGTTCTAATTAAGAGGGAAGTTGATAAAAGTGTTGGGAAGATTGAGGAGTTTCGTAGGTTGTGTATCGAGTTGAGAGCGAATATTAGATTAAGGAATGATTATATTTCTGAGCTTATGTTGTATAGAAGTTGTGATGATACTCTTGGCAGTATCGCGATGTTGCGTACAATGCAGTTATATGATACCGAAAATGTTGCTCGCTTGTTGTCGTTGGCGAGGGAGACTCAGCGTAAGGTCGATGAAAAAAATGCTTTCATTAGGAGAATCATGGAGCGTATTCCGGGGACACCTCTCTGAGTGCTTTTTTCCTTAATAATGGGGAAAATAATCGTTGTGCTGCTTTGTATAATTGTCGATGTGTGTTTGTGTAATGGCTTTCGTATATGTACTTTGTTGTTAATAAATGAAAGCAATGTTGTTTATTCTTGTGTTTGTAGCATGAATTTTTTTTGATGTGTGTCGAAGTTCTTTATTTTCTTTTTATTCATTTAGCTATTACTTTTACGTTTCAATTTATACATTTTAATAACATGTTACAAAAAGCAATTTTCATTTCTAACACATCTTGATTGAGTTAGGTAGGTATAATTGCCATCGCTAAATTTTACTTTATTATTACTCTTTATGTTTCACATGTCTTGTTGTTAGTGTTTTGCTAAAAAAATTCGAGTAGCAATGTGTAGATGTTTGAATATGAGTGTGTATACTAATTTTTAGTATAGTTTAGTTGGGCTAATTTTGTTTCTGTATGGGGTATGTTAGCCCAAAAGTCATTTTTATTTAAGTAGTGTGGCCTAAAGTTTATGGGGTCGATGAGTCCAGTTTCACTTAACTGGTGCGTTCTACCTGTTTTCCCATACCAATGTCGCCGGTTGTTTTGTGTTAATATTTTAGGGGCTCGATAGTAGGCATATGATGATTATGTAGGATGGTTTGTCTCCCACTAATTTTTTGTGTATTTTTAGTTTCCAATTTCTGCGTAGGTGATATCTATTTATTTAAACAGTTTTAGTTTTTAATTGTTTATCCATGGCTCACGTTCCAGAGGAAATTGTTCCTGGGTCTGCTTCTTAATTCATGGCTAATGGTGTTAATGGGTCTGGTCTTCGTGTCATGGCTAATGGTGTTAACAGGTATGTTCCTCGTGTAACGGCTAATGGTGTTGATGGGTTTCAAGTCATGGCTAACGGTGTTAGTGGGTCAGTTCCTCAGGTTGTGGCTAACGGTGTCATGGCTAATGGTGTTAATAGGTCTGCTGCTCAAGCCATGACGAATAGTGTTAGTGGGTCTGTTTATCAGGTTGTGGTTGATGGTCCTAGTTCATCTTTGGGGGAAGTTGTTTTTGAATCTGTTCCTTAGGTTAATAAGGAACGTTTATTGGGTTGGTTTAATCAGGAAGTTGTTAAAGATCTCGCTAGGGTGAGGGAGTATTAGGCTATAGCTTGTGGGTTGAGGGTTGCTATTCGGAGGAGGCATGAGCGTATTCGTCAGCTTGAGGTACTTGGGAATTGTCAAAATGTTGTTGCAATTGTCAGGTTTTGGGAACGAATGCAGCTTGACAATGTAGAGAAGGGCACCCGTTCGCTTTTGATGATGAAGGAGACAGAGGCTAAGATAGGCGAGAAGGCTAGGTTTATCTTGAATCTTAGGGGTGATATGGTGGACTAAAGTTGTTTAGGGTTTGTGTTGTAGGTGCCGTGTAGTAGATTTTGGGGTAATTTAGTGTTTTTGGTTGTATCTTTTGGGTAGGATGTATGTTAATGGGGTTATATGTCTGGTAGTGGTACTATGTGATGTAAATGTTTGTATGTTATGTTAGTGTCTGTATGCTATGTTAGTGTCTGTATGGTGTGTCTATGAATCTGAATGATGTATTCATGTTTATGAATCTGAATGATGTGTTCATATATTTGTGTTTTTTGTGCTTCTTATTTCTGCCTTAGTGTTTAGATCGATGATTGGTTTCATAATTGTTGTTAAGGAAATCCAATCCCAAGTTTAAAGTTTCCTGGATTTTTTGCTCTAACTGTGGAATGTTGTTTGTCAGTCTCTTGTAATCAGTTTTTGTTTGATTCATTATGTTTTTGGTTGCATGAGAGTCTAAATGTTGTGAGTATTTGAATTGTTTGGCAATTGTGATGAGTTTTTTTTTCTTTCTTTCTGCTATGAAAGATAATGTGGTTTGATTGTTGTATATTAAGAGTTTACGGTTATAGTTTGAGTTAACATTTTTAGTGAGGTTGATTGGTTACGTTAGATGAACATGTGTGGGTTTTTCTGCCTTGTTATATTTTGAGTAACTGTATATTTGAAATGCTATATTGGGTAGAATTTCATGTGATTGCATAT
>BQNB010056422.1:2304-19061 GCA_026074375.1 Tanacetum coccineum | reverse complement strand
GCTTAATGACTTGTACATTGAGCTTTTAAAGACTTGTACTTTAACTTGAAGAGATTTTATATTTCAAATGAGATGTTATATTACTTGTATATATGATTTAGTAGCTTATGCATTCACTTTAGATGTTAATCCTTCATGGAATTAGGGTTTAAAGGCATACGATAACGGTTTAAAGTCCGTTTTGATATAACGTTGCGAATGGTACATTATAGGAATAATGTTATGTGTAAAAATTATATTATGATATTGACTTGATATATTATGATGATTGATTGACATATATGAAGATAGGATTGCCATATGTAGGTTGCTTGAGTCTGTTAACTTTAGTTATGCAAGAAATGTTGTACATCGAGATATTGGCAAAGTAAGTAATGTAATAAAGCAAAAAATTTCCCTGAAAAAGGTGAGTTCATATATAATTGATAGATTGTACATCATCTAACTTAATAGATGGATATTTACATTTATGAAAATTACGGGTTGTTATAATATACAAGGAATGTAATTATCATGGGGGTGAAATAAGCAAGGGGAAGCTCGAAGATATATGAGTAAATAGAGTGGAGTTTGTTAAACAGTGATGATATAAGACTTCACTGGGATGATGCTAGCTCAACTTTATAGGAAGATAGGATATGGGATCGTCAATGAAGGGTTCATCCATACTATAAATACTTCACCTCATCTACTTCAATATCACCTTCAACCTTCAGGTTTCTTCTTATACTTTCAACTTATATAATTGAAGCACCTACATTCCTATCATGTTTTCTCCTCATCTCTCACGACCTCTTCTAAATTATACAAGAAACATAAAATCACCTTCAACCCTACTTCTTATATTTTTTTACTAATCCAACCCATATACTCGGAGCACCTACCTTTTTCTCATTTCTCTAACCTATACACTTGGAGCACCTACTTTCTTCTCATTTCTTATGACCTCCTCTCAACTATAAAAAAAAAACAAAATCACCTCCAACCTTTATTTCTCACGTCTTTTTCCTCATACTTTCAATCTATATACTTAGGGCGCCTACCTTCTTTTCATTCCTTCAAACTATATACTTAGAGCACCTACCTTCTTCTAATTCCTCCAACCTATATACCCAGAACACTTACCTTCTTTTCATATCTCCAACCTATATCCGAGAAACACCTTTTTGTTTCGACAAAAGGGGGAGAAGGAATGTAAACGAGTAACTTTTAAACTTTACTATGTTTTATAGTTTACATATTTTGTCATCGTCAAAAAAGGGGATATTGTTAGTGCAAATATTACGATATTTAGTCTATACATTCTCTTTATATTTTAGGGACGACAAACATGTAACTTGTAAAATATAACATAAAGTTCACAAGTTACTCGTATATGTATACTTCAACATGGATATCTCACCATCCATATCCACCACAAGTATACATTTATCAACTCGATCTCGACATCCTAAGACACTCATACGGGCTCCACTAGTTGGATCGGGCCAAGCAAACGGGCTAGCCCATTTAGGCCCAATAGAGTTCGGCCCATTAAGGCCTATTAAGGCCCAATCAAAGCTTTTAGAAGATGGAGGGAAACTAATGAATTCAAATTTGAATTAAGCTTCTAGAAGATGGAGGGAAACTAGTTGGTGCATGCTTTTATCCAATCACTCTATTATCCATTAGACAAAAGAGACTTCTCAAAGTCAAGGCTCTCTTATAAAAGGCCAAGGTTTTCTTCCCTCTCCTCCTTTATGAAAACCCCACTGCACGTACTACTTACACACATAGAATTTCTTTCTTATCTTTTGACTATGGTTCTAGCATAAGGCATGGATCATGGTTACATTCTATGTTAGTTCCACTAGTACCATAGGGTATTTAGTGAAGTATAGGATGTCTCTACATAGAAGTGATCATTTTTGATTACTTGTAAATCATGTAGTAGATTGGGTTGCATAGAAGTGATTATATTTGATCACTTGTATGTCATAAAGTAGATTTGATTTCTATATTGTAATTCTTGTGTATTTGTGTAGATCCAGATAGTGCATAAATCTGAAAGTAGTGTTTGTGTGTCGGTTAGTATTTTAGGCCTCAAAATACATTGGTGATGTGGTAGGTTGGTTCTAGCTAAGATTATGACTCGACATTTAGCTTAGTGTCGAAAAATAATGTAAGCAACGCGGTTTATGTGTTTAGGCCATAAAACACAAGGTTTGTTATGTTGGGCCACAAAACATAACGAGTTTGGTTGTACCCAAAGAAGTACTCGACATTTAGCTTAGTGTCAGAAATTGGTATAAGCGACGTGTAACGGTTTTCTCCGCCTAAAAGGAGCTTGTTGATTAGTGAAGTGACTCTCGAGTTGGATACTCGGGGAGTGGAGTAGGGCGAAGAGGAGCTTCGTAACCGAACCACTATAAAGCATCATGTCCGGTTTTCATTTTCTTTTACCTTTTGCTTTACTTATTTCTTTACATTTATTGCTTTACTTTTGCACTTATATTGTGCTCATGATTGTGTGAATTGTTGTGTATATCGTGTTAGTTATGGTTGTGTAGTTCTTTGTAGTAAATATTGTGGGTGTGGTTATATTGTTAGAATATGCGCTAGTTATTGTAAATCTATTATCGACACTTCTCATATTTGTTGGGTTCAGTTCCTGAGCCCTTTAGTCTCTCAGTAGATATAAACATAAAATCCCCTAAGTTTTACTCAAGCTAAAGTCTTTCAGTTTGAGTCGCTGAAGTTTCTTCAACTTTAGCTCTTTAGGCACTTAGAAGATTGGGAAGTATCTTCACTTTAGTTTATGCAGCAGATCAAAAACTAAAGAAGGCATATGTAAAGAGCTTCAGCTTGGTTGACAATTCCAAGCTAAACGTTGTCTATCTCCTTAACAGAAGACTAAAACATTTTGTTTCACTTCTAGAAGGTTTACAAGGCAGGAAAAAGATTGCTTTATGTCAAAAGAAATAAAGCAATCTCCTTGGGAAACGATACTTCTAAAGTTGGTATAGAAGTATAACAACTTTCCTTAAAGGACTATACCTGGTACTTTAGAGCACGTCTGCATTAAATGGTATCTCAACCACCCATTGGATGCATGACACGCGTACTAGGTTAACTTGTAAACCCTAATCCCTTTGCCTATAAAAGGAAAGGGATTCCCATAGTAAATGGTATCTCTTCCAATTAATGTGATACACATTGAAGAGTTCATTTATCTCTCAAACAAACAGAATGGTACTACTGAAAGCTGAAGCTTCAATTTAGTCATAAGTAGTTTGTTTTCTTACTCTTTTAACTTTGGTTAGAGTTTAAGTTCGAAGGAGATAACACCCCAATTGTCATTCAACCACCTTGCTATTCCGCAAGCAATGTGTTTCATAGATTCTTTATTTGATTCTAATAAGAACCTATTCATTGAAAAGTTACTTATGTGTGTTTTAAACTTGTTCTTTATATTCTTCATATATATATGTTTAAAACTCACTTTGTTATCATGGAATAAGATTAGTTTAACTTGATAAACCTTATATCACATTTAAAGGGACCAACAAGTGGTATCAGGGCAGTTTGATTTATAAAACCTTTTCAAAGTTCTTATAACTGCTCAAAAGATTTTTAAAATCAAGACACATCTTAAATGGAACAGAAGTACCACAGACTCTTGAATATAGGGGTGGCTAGTTAAATTCCGCTCTTGTACTAGAAGTGGAAATTTTCACCAACTGGAAAAAGAGGTTCATGTGCCATATCATTGGTATTGAACCTCAATTTGAAAACATCATCAAAAATGGTCCTTTTATCCCCATGGTAGCTGGTCAAAGGAAGCCAGAAGGACAATGGACTAGAGATGAGAGAAAGGCTGCTAACTTAGATCAACGACTCAAAAGTCTCATCATGGTTGTCCTTCCAGATGACCAAATGAATTCTGTCATAAACTGCTTAACAGCTAAATCAACCTAGGATGACCTGATACTGTATCACGAGGGCCCCTCTGATGTGAAAGAAAGTAGGGGTCATGGACCTAAAGTTGTGTTACAACACCTTCAAATTCAAAGAAGGTGAAACACTAACACAAACTTTCACCAGATACAAAGCTTTGATGAATGAGTTAGTAAATGATGGCATCAAACTTTCAAAGCTTGAAATAAATACTGGTTTTATAAATAGGTTATTAAAGAAGTGGCTAAGTTTCTGCTAAAGTCTTAGAAACATAAATCATGTGAAAGATTCTGAGCTTGCTTCTCTATTTGGTAAACTCAAATATGAAGAAAATCTAATAGACAATATTTATGAGACTGAAAAGAACAAATCTCTTGTCTCTGCAACACCTTTGTCAACTGCTTTCTTCTCTACCTCTAGTGTCCAGGACTTTCAAGATAGTCCTGATGATGAAGAGGATACAAGAACCAGTCATGAATACCTAAATGACCTAGAAGAAGAATATCAAGCAAGAGCTCTTTTGGCCAAATCTAAAAGATTCTTCAAAAAGGGTACTCAAAGGTTCAGCAGTGCAAAAGCAACTAACCAAACTGAATGCCATAAATGTCGCAAGAAGGGTTATTTTGCAAGAGACTGCTGGTCAAAGACTTCAGTTCCATCATATCAATCACCCTTTCAATCAAAATCTCTTAGTTCCTCTCAGCACAAACCATAACTAAGGCCTACCAAGGACTTTGAAGCCAAATACAACAAAGTCAATGCTAAACTTGCACTTCTTAGTTCAAGTGCTACAGCTTATAAAGCCTCAACGGTAAAGAACAAATGTCTTATCGCTGAAGCCTATGAATGGGATGAAGAAGAAGTGTCATCAGATAACAATAAGATGGTGGAGGTTAAAGTGCTCATGGCTCTAGATGAAGATAATGATGATGTCAGCAAAGAAGGTGCCAAAAATGGTGAATGGGTAAAGATCTCAATAAGAAAGGTACACACTCTTCTTGAAATGGAAGATAATGATGATAGAAAAACCTATCTAGATTATTTGTGTATTGATCTAAATTATGTTAAAGAACAAAGAAATAATCTTTTGTCAAAACATAGAGATCTTGTTCATGAACTGAATGCATGCAAAGAACATCTTTTAATATTAAAACAAGCAAAACTTGATTTTCTTATCATGCAGCATATAAATACTAAGATTCTCAAAGAGAATAAAAATGTAAGAACTGAACTAAAAAATCTAACAACAATCACTAAAACATGGATTAACAGTTCTAATAAAGTAAATCAGTGTATCAGTGAACAAATCCCCTCTTAAAAGAAGAGAGTTCTGGGAGTTGATCAACTGACTGAAGATCCCTCTAGTTCTAGGCAAAAGACCTAGTTTTTGTAAAATCTTCAGCTGATGAATCAAAAGTGTCCATACCTAGTGTTGAAAGACCTTGGTTGTCCAAAGCTGAAGGTTTTATTTTGCCAAATCATGATACTGGTAGGATACTCCTAGCTGAGTCATAAAGAAACATAACTGATCCTTCAGTTGCTCACTGAATCTTCAGCGACTGAGTATGATTTAGCGGATAAATCTTCAGTCTGTAGCACCCCTCTTCCTCCACTGAAGAAGTTGAATGGTGTTGAACCTACTTTTGGACCAAAGACTATCAAATCAATTTTGAGGTCAAAATCCATATTCAAAGCTGAAACTTTAAAAGGTGCCATAATAAATGAACCATCCTCAGCTCCTGTTAAGGGTAACAAAAACTCTTCAGCTTCAATAGTTAACTCAGCTCCTGCTAGTAAACTAAAGAGTGTGAAAATTAAAGATGATCCTCCTTTAGCTATTGTAATGAAAGAACTTAACAATCTAAAATTATAATTTAGCAAGAATTAGTCATCTTACTCCAGAAGTAATCAACCATAACAGGATCGACAAAATGCACTTCAAAACAAATACAAAACACAATTCAAAAAGAGTTGTGATTTGTGTGACTTAAACAATCATCTCTCTAAAAATTGTTATAAAGTTCTGTTTTGTAAAAGGTGTGAGAAAACTAGTCACAGAACTTGTGATCATGCTGAGTACATTTCCATCATGAACATGTCTCAGCATCTCAAAAGTCTGGGTAAAGCTTCTTCAAGATCTAAAATCCAAAGACATCAAAATGCTTCTTTCCACCTTGCACACACTGTGGTCTTATAGATCATTTATCCAATGAATGTTTATACTATCCTATATGTGGATTATGTGGAATTTATGACCATGACACAAATGGTCATAATAGGATTATCTCTCTAGAAAGAGAGATCAATCCAATAAATCCTCAACATACATTTAAAAGATGTGAAGTTTGTGGCAGCTCAACTCATACCACAACTGATCACTATGATATTGAATGGTTCAAAAGAGGTGAAGCACTTCATGCCAAAAAGGTCAAGGCTCTAAAATCAGCTAGATATGAATCATTAAATGATAACAGATCTAAGACTCCCACTAAAAGGTGGGTTTCTATGCGAAACTAACCATTCTAAACGTATTTGGGCAGTGTGACATCAGGAAGCCCAATTGGTACCTGGACAATAGATGCTCAAGGAATATGACTAGTGTTAAGAGTTACCTACACAAACATGTGGAACAACCAGGACCTAAAGTGGTGTTTGGAGATAACTCTACATGCACAACTGAAGGGTATGGCTCTATCAAATGTAATGGTATAGTTTTCACAAATGTGGCATTTGTAGATGGTCTTAAATACAATTTAATTGTAACAACCGGTAATTTTCAGACATTTAAAAGACTATTTTACCCTTTGACTTTTTGGGCCCGACTTGACTTTTGACTTTGACCTTTTTATTGTCAACTAAAAACGAAAATCACGTAACCAGAAATTCCTTTATTTTTTTTTGTTTTGTAAACTTATTTAAATAATAAATTATATTTATTATTTCACATCTCTCACTCACAAATTTATTTTTTTCAAACTTATTTGATTTGAAAATGAGACCAATGAGTACCGACTCAAAAATATTTAAATTATATTTAATTATCACAATTTAATTAATAAAAATATTAAATAAAATTGTTTAACATTTTATCCAAAAAAAAAGTTTGTAGAAAAAAAAAAAAAAAATATTCGAGTTAAAATTTATTTTAGCACAAAATAAATAACGAATATTTTTATAAATGTTATAAAAATATTTATGAAATAATATCAAGTAAATACTCATTTTTATCGGAAAAATGATTTGAAAAACAATGGCGCAAGTTTCGTGCGTTGAATCATCCGTTAAGCCGCTCAAACGAGTCCCGAACCAATAGCTATCAAAACTATATTAAAAAGTTACAAAATCAACCCTGGACTATTATACAATTTATATTTCATTTTAAACTTTTAAATAATATAATAAAATTATTACATTTTCATCTCATAAAAACAAAATTTACACACACACATATTATAAACACTCTCTCCCTCTCCATTTTCCGGCGAGTCCCCTCCCCCACCGGCCAGCCGCCGGCCACCACTACCGCCGTCGCCGGTCACCGGAAAACTTTTCCGGTGACTTTTCCGACCGAAAACAAAAGTGATTCTCGTGACCCGATCTACCCGATCCCCATACCCACTCGCCACCCCGCGCCCTTTCTCCCCCCCCCCTATCGCGCATCAGCTGCATACAACCATCATCATCACCATAACACCACCCTCGTCATCATGTCATCATCATCGTCATCAACACCTTCATTGTCGTCGCCACCCGCTGCCATCCTCATCACCATAACAACCACCACCACCACAGCCCCGCCGCTGCAACCACCACATCCACCAACACCATCACAACCATCTTCACCATCTCCTCCAACCGAAGCACACCACCACGCCACCCTCTCCACAATAGTCCTCCCCAGCAGCCAACACCACCATCATCACCGCGACCACCCAACCTAGGGTCTTCGGTGGTGGTCAGCGCCCCCCCCTGAGGGGCGTGTTTCTTCGTTAGATTTGTTTAACAACTAACAAAAAGGTTATTTTTTTCGATGAACAGCAGCTAGGCTGTCCGGGTTTCTTGTCATCGCGCAAGGGTGCGTTTGGGTTTGGCAGTTACACACCACTAGGGTGCGTTTGGTATACAGATTCACTAAGGTGCGTTTGGTTTATATGAACCGGCGAATAAAAACGTCACAATATTTATTAAATAAAAACCGGATTAAGAAAAAATGTGGTTAATGGTTAAATAAATGGTTGCTTAAATATTTTCTTTGTGAATTTCTAAGTCATTAGAGTATGTTGGTTATGTGTTTAACAGCTTTCGGGTGTGTTGGTTTTACTTATTGTGTATATTATTTGATATCGTTTAGATATATATTGAAAAATATGGGTGGTTGCAACATGGATTGAATTTGATAAAAATGGGAAAAACTTGAGTTTTGGTAAAAATGGAAACGTTGTATAAACGAATAGGACATGCCAAATTTTCTATAAATTATATACTTAATAATTTTCACTAAAACTTCTATTATTTCAGAAACCCGATAAAAGAACGAAGGGATAAAGTCTTAGGATTTATTAAATTGTGATTATACAATAACCCGGTAATGAAACGAAAGTTATACTCTTATAAACGAGACAACTATTTTGGTTACAACACGTAAATAAAACGAAATACTAAACTATCAAATATTATTTATATTTTATAACTTTCAATTAGAAGATAAAGTCATAACTTTTGTAAAAATTTTACAAACATCGTTTACTTAATTCGTAACTTTAAAACGTACGTTTTCTTTTATATAAGAACTTTTATTTATTTCTTTAAATGGTGTTTTCCTAAAGCGTGTCGAATTATTTAGTTTCTTTTATTTATAACATCTTTCTTATATAATACTCGGAAAGTATTATATAATTGGACCATTTTATTTTAATTGTCACCTTTTAGACGTAACACATGTCGCGTGTTATATACGCTTCAAGTTATTCTTTTGGTTGTGTATCTTGTTATATAATTCACGGTATGAATTATATACTCGGTCATTTTTCATTGTGTAATATATACGGGATATATTACACACCTTGCGTTTACTTTTTGATTTATTTATTTAACCAACCACCAAACTATTACAACTAGAAATCTAAATCTTTGATCAACGTGTCGTGTTGACCATCATTCTACTAGTGGGATTTAACCGATAAGATGAACCGTAACTTCCCGGTCGAGCTGTTCTGTTTTCCGTTTGTTGCTGTTCTTTATATGTTATTTCTGCAAGTTGCTCTGCAACATCAAGGTGAGTTCATAAGTCTCGCATTTCAATCTTTTTAATGTTTTATAAACCCGCGAGGGGAATACATGCTCTTTTACAAACTCATATATTTTACTACAGTACAATTACCTTTCAATACTTTGTGAGTTCATAACCCCCTTTTACCACTTAATTGTTTTACAAACTCTACGGGGTGAATTACATTACTTGTTTTACTTTGGACACAAGTGTTTTTCAAAATTGTATACTATCCAGATTATTGCATGAATGCTATTGCCTAAGAGCCACAATTACTGGTGCAAATCCATTATAATTACGATTACTGGTGCAAATACGATTACTGGTGCAAATCCATTATAATTACGATTACTGGTGCAAATACGATTACTGGTGCAAATCCATTATAATTACGATTACTGGTGCAAATACGATTACTGGTGCAAATCCATTATAATTACGATTACTGGTGCAAATACGATTACTGGTGCAAATCCGTTATAATTACGAACTCTGGTGCAATTCCCTTATAATTACGAATACAGCACGAGTCAAGAGCATAGTGCAATAAGACAATTGAGGACATGATGAATGTGTTTCTCTTGTCTACCTTACCTATTTTGGACTTCGGAATACGTACTTAGTCCACCAATTACTTCGATCTTGTGGTCCACTTTTAAATACTTCTTGATTTACTGAATCACTACTTGGATTTTGGATGGATTTCAGAAATAACACTTTTAAATGTTGTAACGCTACTTTTCTTCTGAAATATTTCTTAAATTATTTCAATATTGCTTTTTACTTAAACCTATGAATTCACCAACATTATTGTTGACGTTTTAGCATGTATTTTCAGGTTACTATTTTGCTAGTGGAGCATTGGGAGCATTCGAGTCGCGCGGATATATATTTTTGAAGGCTTAATAACTTGTATACCATTCGACAAACGTTTTGACAATGTTTTCTAATACATTAATAATGAACACCTGATTGCATACTCTGAATCTTTTATTAAATAGAAATTGACTTTATTTAAAACGTCCAGTTTAAGGTCGTTTTCCGTGACTTGTGTTTTGTGCCCTGAAGTAGCACCCCAATGTTACCATTCCGCTGCGTTGTCCTAATTTTTGGGGGTGTTACAGATGGTATCAGAGCTGAAGTCATAGAGAACTAGGTCGTTTTCAAAACCTAGACTATGACCATGTTTTTCAAAATATAGAGTTTTTCCTTATTTTATCCGATATCCGTGCGCGCTTGCTCCCAGGTAACTTATAAGCTCTCTTTTGTATCTCTGCTACTATTTATATGGATAACGAGTATTTTAATACTTGCATATTATTTCCTTTCTAGTCTATCGTATGACGCCTTACTATTACCTTATAATAGTCAGTTATATAAATATTGATCACTCCGATTATCCCGTACTTTCTGATTTCTCAATTACTCCCTCGAACACCAATGCCGATTACTTTACCATTCCACTTTGAGTTGGAACACTCTTCCTATGCTTTTGATCGTATATGTTGTTTCGTAATCTATTGTTTTGATATCGTGTTTGTGTGCCGGCGATACTTAGGTAAGATGATTTATAGTCATCTTATTGAAATGAATTAGGACGCTTCTTCATTTGAATAAGGAAATTATAAATTACCGAACCATAAGTTTATAAATTCGAACTTTACAAAGGATTGGGACGCCTCTTTTTGTAAGTGACAAATTATAAATGAGTGGGCTTATGTTTATTCGACATAGCGTGTGTTCGTCTGTATGAATCATTCCTTGGGCTATGAATTTCTTTCGACTCGTGCTTTGTTATATGGATTTTTCCGAATGTGTATCGACCGTCGCGAACTTGATAATCTAATGGTAATAAATCATTAACCACTTTCAAGAATGGACGACTTGTTAAATTCTTCGTTCCAATGGCTTTTCTTCGAGTCATGTATTCCATCCTTCCATTTGAAGATTCTCATTACATTTGATTCATTCGCTCATATCGATTGCATATATCCTATGCTTTGACCTTTGTTCACTCAAATTTTCGTTGGAACCTCGACGATGACCTAGGTATATCCACTCATATAGTCACTAGTAAACCAAGGACGAATAAAACAAATTGAGCACCGGGACGGCGCTCTCTTAAGGTGGGTAGACTGTAACAACCGGTAATTTTCAGACATTTAAAAGACTATTTTACCCTTTCCACTTTTTGGGGGCCCGACGTTGACTTTTGACTTGACCTTTTTATTGTCAACTAAAAACGAAAATCACGTAACCAGAAATTCCTTTATTTTATTTTTTTTTGTTTTGTAAACTTATTTAAATAATAAATTATATTTATTATTTCACATCTCTCACCTCCAAATTTATTTTTTCAAACTTATTTGATTTGAAAATGAGACCAATGAGTACCGACTCAAAAATATTTAAATTATATTTAATTATCACAATTTAATTAATAAAAATATTAAATAAAATTGTTTAACATTTTATCCAAAAAAAAAAGTTTGTAGAAAAAAAAAGAATATTCGAGTTAAAATTTATTTTAGCACAAAATAAATAACGAATATTTTTATAAATGTTATAAAAATATTTATGAAATAATATCAAGTAAATACTCATTTTTATCGGAAAAATGATTTGAAAAACAATGGCGCAAGTTTCGTGCGTTGAATCATCCGTTAAGCCGCTCAAACGAGTCCCGAACCAATAGCTATCAAAACTATATTAAAAAGTTACAAAATCAACCCTGGACTATTATACAATTTATATTTCATTTTAAACTTTTAATATATATATAAAATTTATTATCATTTTCATCTCATAAAAACAAAATTTACACACACACATATTATAAACACTCTCTCCCTCTCCATTTTCCGGCGAGTCCCCTCCCCCACCGGCCAGCCGCCGGCCACCACTACCGCCGTCGCCGGTCACCGGAAAACTTTTCCGGTGACTTTTCCGACCGAAAACAAAAGTGATTCTCGTGACCCGATCTACCCGATCCCCATACCCACTCGCCACCACGCGCCATTTCTCCCCCCCCCTTCTCAGCACAGCTGCTCACCACATTCATCCACCATAACACACCCTCCGCATCCATCGTCATACAATCATCGTCATCAACACCTCCATGTCCGTCGCCACCCGCTGCCACCTCAACTCCATAACAACCACCACCACCACAGCCCCGCCGCTGCAACCACCACATCCACCAACACCATCACAACCATCTTCACCATCTCCTCCAACTGAAGCACACCACCACGCCACCCTCTCCACAATAGTCCTCCCCAGCAGCCAACACCACCATCATCACCGCGACCACCCCAGCCTAGGGTGCGTTCGGTGGTGGTCAGCCCCCCCATGAGGGGCGTTTGTTTCTCGGTTAGATTTGTTATAACACCACAAAAAGGTGTGTTCGATGGGACAGCACTAGGCTGACCGGGTTTCCTGTCACCGTCGCAAGGTTCGTTTGGGTTGGCAGTTACCCACCACTAGGGAGCGTTTGGTATCCAGATTCACTAGGAGCTATTGTTTTTTTTATAACCGTCGAATAAAAAAGTACCAAAATTAATTTTTAACAAATTTTAATAAAAACCGAAATTAAAAAAAATGGGGTGGTGGTTAATGGTTAAATAAATGGTTGCTTATTATTTTTCATTTGGTATTTTTATAAGTCATTAGAGTATGTTGGTTTAGTGTTAACAGCTTCGGGTGTGTTGGTTTAACATATTGTGTTATAATATATGTATCGTATTAGAAAATAAATTATATTGAAAAATATGGGTGGTTGCAACATGGATTGAATTTTGATAAAAATGGAAAACTTGAGTTTTTGGTAAAAATGGAAACGTTGATATAAACCCAAATAAGAAAAAAAAAAAAAAAAAAAAAAAACCCCATGACCCCCCCCCAAAATTTCAATAAATTATATACATAAAATTTTTCACTACAACTTCTATTATTTCAAAACCCGATAAAAGAACGAAGGGATAAAGTCTTAGGATTTATTAAATTGTGATTATACAATAACCCGGTAATGAAACGAAAGTTATACTCTTATAAACGAGACAACTATTTTGGTTACAACACGTAAATAAAACGAAATACTAAACTATCAAATATTATTTATATTTAAATAACTTTCGATTAGTAAGATAAAGTCTAACTTTTGTAAAAAATTTTACAAACATCGTTTACTTAATTCGTAACTTTAAAACGTACGTTTTCTTTTATATAAGAACTTTTATTTATTTCTTTAAATGGTGTTTTCCTAAAGCGTTCAGAATTCTTAGTTACTTTTATTTTATAACATCTTCTTATAAATACTCGGAAAGTATTATAAATGGGAACATTTTAATTTAATGTCACCTTTAAGAACGTAACACATGTCGCGTGTTATATACACTTCAAGTTATTTATGGTTGTAGTATCTTTTATTATTATTCACGATATGAATTAGTATACTCGTCATTTTTCATGTGTAATATATACTGGATGATATTACACACCTTGCGTTTACTTTTTGATTTATTTATTTAACCAACCACCAAACTATTACAACTAGAAATCTAAATCTTTGATCAACGTGTCGTGTTGACCATCATTCTACTAGTGGGATTTAACCGATAAGATGAACCGTAACTTCCCGGTCGAGCTGTTCCGTTTTCCGTTTGTGCTGTGCTTATTATGTGTATTTCTGCAAGTTGCTCTGCAACATCAAGGTGAGTTCATAGTCTCGCATTTCAATCTTTTTAATGTTTTATAAACCCGCGAGGGGAATACATGCTCTTTTACAAACTCATATATTTACTACAGTACAAATACCGATTTCATACTGCTTTGTATTCAAACCCCCTTTTACACTTAATTTGTTTTACAAACCTCTACCGAGGTTGAATTACATTACTTGTTTTACTTTGGACACAAGTGTTTTTTCAAAATTATATACTATCCATATTATTGAATGAAAGCTATTGCCTGAAGGAGCCACGATTACTGGTGCAAATCCGTTATAATTACGATTACTGGTGCAAATACGAATACTTGGGTGGCAAATCCATTATAATTACGATTACTGGTGCAAATACGATTACTGGTGCAAATCCATTATAATTACGATTACTGGTGCAAATACGATTACTGGTGCAAATCCATTATAATTACGATTACTGGTGCAAATACGATTACTGGTGCAAATCCGTTATAATTACGAACTCTGGTGCAATTCCCTTATAATTACGAATACAGCTTCGAGGTCATGAGCTTAGTGCAATAATACAAGTGTTGGACATGATGAATGTGTTTCTCTTGTCTACCTTACCTATTTTGGACTTCGGAATACGTACTTAGTCCACCAATTACTTCGATCTTGTGGTCCACTTTTAAATACTTCTTGATTTACTGAATCACTACTTGGATTTTGGATGGATTTCAGAAATAACACTTTTAAATGTTGTAACGCTACTTTTCTTCTGAAATATTTCTTAAATTATTTCAATATTGCTTTTTACTTAAACCTATGAATTCACCAACATTATTGTTGACGTTTTAGCATGTATTTTCAGGTTACTATTTTGCTAGTGGAGCATTGGGAGCATTCGAGTCGCGCGGATATATATTTTTGAAGGCTTAATAACTTGTATACCATTCGACAAACGTTTTGACAATGTTTTCTAATACATTATAAATGAAACCTGTTGCAACTCTGATCTTTTATTAAATAGAAATTGACTTTATTTAAAACGTCCAGTTTAAGGTCGTTTTCCGTGACTTGTGTTTTGTCTCTATCAAATGTAATGGTATAGTTTTCACAAAGGTATCATTTGTAAATGGTCTTAAGTATAATTTTATTCGCATCAGTCAACTCTGTGATGCTAAATATATTGTTCAGTTTGATGAGAAAAGAGGAACAGACTTCAACTCCAACAAAGAAGTTGTAATGATTGCTCTATGATTAAGAGATGTATATGTTCTTGACATGACATCTTCTGCAAAAGAATCTTGTTTCTTTGCCAAAGCTTCTGACAATCTCAACTTGCTTTGGCATAAAAGACTTGCTTATCTAAACTTTAAAATAATCAACAAACTGGCAAAACGAAATCTTGTTATTGGTTTTCCCTCATTTGTCTACTCAAAGGACAAACCATGTTCATCATGTAAAAAGGGAAAGCATCATAGGGCCAACTTCAAAACAAAACAAACATCTTTTATCAAGAAACGTCTTCATCTTCTTCACATGGATTTATTTAGACATGTAACTCCTAGGGCCATTAACCATGAAAAATATACCCTTGTCATTATTGATGAGTACTCAAGGTACACTTGGGTATAATTTATGAAGAAGAAAAGTCAAGCACCTGAAACTATCATGTCTTTCATCAAAAGAGTTGAAAATCAAAATGACATTAAAGTCAAACAACTCAGAAATGACAATGGTACTAAATTCAGGAATATCATTCTTGTCAACTTCTGTAATGAAAAAAGGGATCTCTTAAAACTTTTCCTCTCCCTACACACTTGAACAAAATGGTGTTGCTGAAAGGAAAAATAGAACCCTCATAGAAGTTGCAAGAACAATACTTTCAGATTATGTCTTTTCTATACAATATTGGACTGAAGCTGTAGCCACTGCATGCTACACTCAAAACAGATCCACTATTATGAAAAGACATCTCAAAACTCCTTATAAAATTTTTCGTAAGAGAATCCCAAACATCAATTTTCTTCATGTCTTTGGATGTCCAGTTTACATCCATAATCATAAAGATCACTTAGGAAAATTTGATGAAAAAGCTGATGATGGTTATCCTCTTAGATACTCACTTGTTTCTAAGGCATTCAGAGTCTTCAATATTAGAAGATAGCAAACTGAAGAAACCTATCACATCATATTTGATGAAAGACCTGATGCTATCAAATTCTCAATACCTTCTATTGACAACATCAACATTGCTGAAAATAAAAGATATCCACCTGATGAATATCTTCATCCTTATGAGCCTTCTCAAAGATATCAAACAAACAGCAATGATGTGTCCTTCATAGAACCCTATGAAAGTCCTAAACCAGTTTTCCTTGAAACTAAAGTTTCATCAGACCAAAATGGTTAAAATGATCAAACTGCTCAGACTGATGAAATCTTCAATGATAATCTGTTTGAACATTACAATCATAACAATGATGAACAAATCATTGATAATCTCCCAAACACTGAAGACATTCATATCTCTAAACACTTATCTTCTCTAAATTTAGAGGATACTTTAGTCTAAGATACAATTTCAATCC
This sequence comes from Tanacetum coccineum, assembly GCA_026074375.1. Lineage (NCBI taxonomy): Eukaryota > Viridiplantae > Streptophyta > Magnoliopsida > Asterales > Asteraceae > Tanacetum > Tanacetum coccineum. Next base: position 2,578 of record BQNB010056422.1, on the reverse strand, counting down.
TAAATACACCCCTACCCATTCCATCAGTGGTTACTCCAGCTCCTCAAGACAGATGGTCTTAGGACAAACACATTGAGCTAGTCAATATCATTAGAAATCTAGGGGCTAGAATGCTCACAAGAGCCATGGCCAAACAACTTAGTGTTGCTTCAGCTCATGAATGTCTCTTTGTAGATTCTCTCTCTGAAGAAGAACCTAAAAAGGTCTTTGAAGTACTAAAGCATCCTGGATGGGTTGATGCCATGCAAGATGACTAAACCAATTTTATAACATT